>OY757010.1:66733374-66962705 GCA_963580285.1 Lucinisca nassula
GGACGGACAGACGGACAGACAGACAGACAGACAGACGGACAGAGTGATTACTATAGGGCACCCACACTTTCAGTGCGGGGCCCTAATAAGGCCTGATATTACAGGGCTTGATATTTTTCCAGAGAAAATAAGGCTTGATATTACATGGGAATCGTCTGCTTAGCAAGCTTATTTTTTTTCTCTGAATAAAAAAATGTTGATTGCTGTCTGCTCTAGAGTTTTCTGTAGTGCTTGAAGGGCTAACCCATTTTGTACTGAATGGAATCTCCTGCCCTATATTTGCAGTAAAACCTGTCATTGTGGCCACCTCTTTAAAGCAACCCGCCTTAAGCAAGCATGCATTCAGTTTCCGACAAATGCAAAATGTGTTTTAAGCAAACCTGTCTAAGCCAATCCCTTAAGGTGCCTGCTTAATACAGGTAGGACTGTTTGTTTGTATCCCTGTCAACATTATTTAGGTCATTCTGGAGACATTGCTTCCGATTTGGTGGGACTTTTACCGACATTGAGATGAAATGACATCTCAAGCCCCACCACCCAAAAGAACCACTGGGGTTTAAGGAGCGGTCTAACTCGCACCACTTGTCCTGGCAGGCTTAAACCTTCTAAAAGGTTTACCAGTACTCAAGTTCGGACAGTTTCAGCTCTGCCCTGAAGTACTATGCAGCCCTATCTATTTATCCAAGCCCTGATGGGCATGGGGGCACAGGTTGTATAGCATGCAACTATATGAAAAAGCCATCTGATCAGGATCTTCATTGTTTGTCATTCAGTTTATGAATTTGTTGCGATAATTTGCATCAAGTAATATGATTGGTTGATAATCGATAGTGGGTGTGGCATATTTAAATATTAAGTAGGTCAAGGGTTAAGCAATTATACTAACTTAAATATTTGTGTTGGTAAAAGTGGTCAAACCTCCACTTCTAAATAACTTCAGTGGTTGATATCCTGTTTACCCTATGTATTTGGACAGAAATGAGCAAACATTGTAGACCCAGATCAGATGCCATGGAAGGTGGCATCTCATCAGGGTCTACACTGTTAATACCAAGCCATCTATTTTTATTAGATGTAACACAGGGTATCAAATTGTAATTTTTCAAATTTTAGAACAAGTATGGTAATTTTTTTTTCATTTTTTGGTTTTGGTTTTACCACCCTTTCAAGATTATTTCACTCATATCGAGCCGATTGTTAATCAGAGGTGGGCGAAAACCGGAGTACCCGGACCTTCCGTTGCAGATCTTGGCGTCTCACATCTGACCCGAGCTAGGCTTGAACCACAGCGGTGAGTGACCTAATGATCAAGAGCCAGCGCTCTTCACCACTAGGCCACGGAGGCCCATACAAGTATGGTAATGAGTTGACTTTCAGTAAATTTTGTTTGTTTTGAGTTTAACGGCCCAGTCAACACTATTTTAGGTAATTTTGGAGCCGGTCACTTTACTTATCACACTTTTCCTGGGCAGGCTTATACTAAAGTTGTTAACCAGTACAGTGTACATTCTTCTGCCAGAAACTGACAACTGCCCTTCTTGAATCAGCGGAAGGGAAAGAATGACCACAGAAAAGATTTCATGATCAATCACCACGAAAGAATGTTGCCAACCCTTGCAGGTATCGAACCCGCATCCTCCTGATCACCAGTCAGACACGCATCCCATTGAGCCACCGAGGCCGAGCCTCAGTAAATTTTCAGTAAATACGATATCTTGAGCATGACAATTCATTCAAGTAACATCTATCAATGTAACGTTTACAAGTCTGTGCAATGAACATGCCTTTAAAACCCACTTTATATAAAGTCGCAAACTGAACATGGGGGAGATAAGTACATCGACCATCTTCTTTCTTCAAACACTGCCCTCGTCTTCATTCAGTAACACATTCTTTTTCTCAGTCACTTTCAAGTAGAAAATACAGCAAAATTCAGCTATTAACCCTTGACCTGCTGAATATTTATATATGCCACGTACACCCACTACTGATTATCAAGCAATCAGATTACTTGATGCAAATCATTGCAACAAATTCATAAATTGAAAGGCAAACAATGAAGATCCTGATCAGATGGCTTCTTCAGAAGCCATCTAATCTGGATCTGCATTGTTTGAAAGATCAGACATATCTGGGCTCAGCAGGACAAGGGTTAAGACCACGTAAAATTAAGACTTATTCTGCTTTTAAAAGCTTATTATCCCCACGCTTTTCGAAGAAAAAGTGGGGATATTGTAATGGTCTTCGTCGTCCGTACGTCCGTCCGTCCGTCTTACTGGATAACACCTCCTAGACGGTTATAGATAGAAACTTGAAACTTTGGGAACTGATAGACCTTTGGGCTGGGGAGTGCATGACACTTTCGGAATTTTGATCACACCCCTACGGGTGGGCCCAGGGGGTGGGGCCCATGGGGGTCAAAAAAAAAAATTTGCAGAACATGGTCGTGTAATATATCAAAGCGAACAGCATGATGAGTAGAAAACATTACAACCAAAATTTGACCCCTGGGATCAATTTTGAGGTCACCAAAGGTCAAAAACTGATTTTGACCCCTTTACCGGATAACTCCTCCTAGACATTTATAGATAGAAACTTGAAACTTTGGGAACTGATAGATCTTTGGTCTGGGGAGTGCATGACACTTTCGGAATTTTGATCACACCCCTACGGGTGGGCCCAGGGGGTGGGGCACGCGGGGGGTCAAAAATCAAAATTTCCAGAACATGGTTGTGAAATATATCAAAGTGAACGGCATGATGAGTAGAAAACATTACAACCAAAATTTGACCCCTGGGGTCAATTTTGAGGTCACCAAAGGTCAAAAACTGATTTTGACCCCTTTACCGGATAACTTCTCCTAGACATTTATAGATAGAAACTTGAAACTTTGGGAACTGATAGATCTTTGGTCTGGGGAGTGCATGACACTTTCGGAATTTTGATCACATCCCTACGGGTGGGCCCAGGGGGTGGGGCCCGCGGGGGGTCAAAAATCAAAATTTCCAGAACATGGTTGTGTAATATATCAAAGCGAACGGCATGATGTGTAGAAAACATTACAACCAAAATTTGACCCCTGGGGTCAATTTTGAGGTCACCAGGGGTCAAAAACTGATTTTGACCCCTTTACCCCCATACATTACTGTTACCGGATAACTCCTCCTAGACCGTTATAGATAGAAACTTGAAACTTTGGGAACTGATAAAACTTTGGTCTGGAAAGTGCATAACACTTTCGGAATTTTTATCCTACCCCTGGGAGTGGGGCCAGGGGTGGGGCACCTTGGGGATAAAAAATCAGTTTTCAGAACATGGTCGTGTAGCATATTAAAATCGAACAGCATGTTGAGTAGAATACATCACAATCAAAATTTTACACCTCGGGTCAAACACCCCTAGGGGATGGCCCAGGGGGTGGGGCCCGCAGGGTAGCATGGGGATATGCAATGGCTTGCCATCGACTGCGCGATTCTAGTTTTTAAGGGTGAATCTTTCTTTGTGTTTTCTACCAACATTGTTCTCTGGTCAGGGACCACATTTGGGACTGTCCACTTTTGAACAGTCCCAAAGGTGGTTCTAATATAGGAATTTTCCTGTATTATACTGGGCAAGAACTGAACTTTGAATATAATGCTTGTAATAACGTTTCAACATGGAATAAATGTTCAACCATCATCGTGCGCCTGCTTCATAAATCAACAATCCTCAGTATTTTCAGTACTTGATTAGTTTATGCTAATCCATTACGATAACACACCCGTGCGACATAGTGCATATTTTCACATCTCCAAAATGGCCATTTTTCTGATGAAAATCTGTGATATTTTTCTAATAAATACTGCAAACATAGGTTGTGCATGCTCGTTAGAACCGCCTCATTGAGGCGGTTCTAAAGAGTACCCACAACCTATGTCTTGGAGCAAAAATAAGAAAAATAATGTATACCCCCTGTAAACCCCAGTTTTCTCTGTATAAAGTGGGGTATACAGACTTGTTCACATGATGTTTTAAAGGAAAACAGGATGTGCATACCTAACTAGGAGTCGCAAATGGGAACATATGGACCGGCAAATGTTTTGAATGAACAAACTTTAATTCTTGCTTTTGTATAAATTCTCTCCCTTCCACTGATTCAAGAATTTCTGGCAAAAGAATGTGCGTTGCACTGGTTTACTGCTAAAGCTCAGTAATATTCTCATCACGAATACACGCCTATATAATTTTGACCCCTGTGAACCCCACTTTTATATAGCAAAACTGGGGTTTACAGGGGTATACATTATTTTTCTTATTTCTAAGAAAAATAACAGGATTTTTACCTGAAAAATTTCACTCATTCATATTTGAATAGGCGTGTTTTCGTAATGATAGTGAAGTTTTCTTTCTTTGTTTTGTCCTCTCAGGTCAAGGACCACCTTTTGAACTACTGTATTAAGCAAGCACCTCTGGGATATTTAAGAAGTGCTTGCTTAAGGCAGGTGCTTGCTTAACACAGGTGAATTTTAATGCATTTTCCTTTTTCGGGAACTGAATGCCTGCTTGCTTAAGACAGGTTGCTTGCTTAATAGAGGTGGCCACTTAGACAGGTTTGACTGTATTCAAAAGTGGCTTTCAAGAACACTTTTAAACATTTCCAAAGGTGGTCTTAATATAGGCATTTTACTGTATATGCGTGTCCAGGAAACGTGGTTGTGTTGTTGACTGTTGACTGCTGACTATATGGTTAAACTCCGAGCCAAAATAAAAGATGCAATACTGCTAGAATGACTGTTCAACAATTATTAAGCCACGGTCCCAAAGATCTTCCGACTGCGATGCGAGCACTTTGTAGCTGATTTCGTTTGCAACTGACTCGCGACCACTGCGACTATTGCAACTACTTTTTCTCTACAAATATGATCGCCGATCAGTCCCCCTACAATCAGCCTTAGTTTTTGCATGACTTTGGCGATTGATCTGTGACCTGTCAACGAAGGATCGGCGATTGGTTTGCAACTAGTTTAGAGTGGTTGGTGATCAGTTGGTGACCAATCGGCAACGCTGACTGTTTGGCCCCCTCAAAGCACCGTGATGCAAACACTAAATGCTGGTAATAAATGTAAAGACTGCTTTTCATTGTATTTGACACTGCAAACTTCCGGTGATCTTTTGGCACACGCTTGAAACCATCTTGAAACCGGTCGGCGACTAGTCCCTGATCAGTCACCGTCTCTTCAGTGATCAATCACCTTACAGTCACAGATCAATAGCCGAACAGTCGCCCATCAACCGGGAACAGACACCGACTGTTTGCCGATAGGTCACAGCAAGGTTGCCATATTTCAGAGCCAAAGTGTTGATGAAATTGATCGGCAACCCATTGGTGAATGGTCAGCGACTGCCAGAAAACCACTGTTCAGAATCAGTCGCGGCTAGTCTTTTGTGCATGTTCAAAAGACTGGCTGGGACTAATTTTGTTCAGTGACCAATCAGCGACATTGTTGTAACTATTATAAAACCTCACGGCGACTTCCTGCAACCTCTCTGCAATTGTCATTTACTTTTGTCAAGGAGAGGTCATGCTACGGTCACAAGCTCTGTGGAACAGGGGCTTTACTGGGTTCTTGAACCTGGAAAATAATTTACTCAAAAAGAATACAGTGATAAGTGAAAAAGAGCCAAACCGGGTAGAAGTGAACTAACCCATTTTATTTGGGAAACCAGACATCGGTAAACTCTGACGGCTGATAGGAGACCAGATGTCGCAGAATATGGCCAAATGTGGCACTGATTAGGACCTTCACTCTTTGGAAAAGGTTCAGCCATTTTCTAAATAAGTTTCTGCTGACACCCTTAAATTTCGAAATGGACTCCTGCTATATTTAATTAAGGTGGGACTGATGCGATTCAGCAAAGAATGTATAATAAGACAAATATAACACATGACGCATTTAATTAACAACATTTGATTTTTTCCGTGCGTTTCCTGTTACCAGGGTTTTCAATAACAGCCAAGTTTTCACAGAAAGTTCTGTGACCTTCCATAGTTTCTATCCTTAACACTTAAGTGTGTGTGTGTGTGAATTTGCTTTCAACAATTTTTCAGTCTTATCACGACGGTGTCTGGTTGCAACAGGGAGCTCAATGCTCACTTTTATAGTGCTGCCTCACTGAAGTATCATGTCCCAGACACATTACATGATACCACACCCAGTCACATTATCCTGTCACTGGGTCAACCAGTCCTAGCTCTACCCCATAAATCAGAGTGCCAAGCGAGGAGCAGATAGTACCATTTTTAACGACTTTGGTATGTCGAGGCCCGGGATCGAACCTGTGACCTCCCTTCCATGGAGCGGACACTCTACCAACTGAGCTATCGGGGTCGGTCTTTTAACACTTAAGACACCGAGAAAAACTAAATCTGTAAATATCATCTGCTTATGTCGTGTGCTGATTTTTTTTTTGCAAACTTTTTAAAAATATTTTTGCATACAGGCAAACGGTGTGGGCCCATTTCAGACTGCTCCTACAGAAGCAGTCTGATCTGGGTCCACAATACTTGCAAAAAGTTACTTCTAAGGTAACGGGCAGACGGCAAAGCAGCCGATAAATGTCATGATTGGCATTTCAAATGAGACCCTTCAAAAAATAGGTATACTCTTCTTTCCTATAAGATGAGATCTATATTCTTTTCCTTTAACTCTTCTCATGCTGTTCACCACAACCCCTATCTTTGTAAACAATGTAGATCCAGATCAGACGGCTTCTGAAGAAGCCATCTGATCAAGATCTACACTGTTTGACATTCAATTTATGAATTTGTAGGAATAAATTACATCAAGTCAAAGTCAGAAATTGGTGTGGCTAGACTGAATATTCAGCAAGAGAAGGGTTAAGACGAAATCCTTAACAAAAAGGGAGATAATGTTTTTACCACACACATATATAATCCATCTGATACAGATAAACACAGATTGTTGTTCAGTTTGTGAATTGGAATTAATACTGTAATTTGATTGGTTGAGAAATGAGTGTGGAAAAATTATTTTTTCAGCAGGATAAGGGTTAAAAGATTTGTATGTATATATGTTTTCCTATTAACCTTTATCCTGCTGAATAAATTACATGGCCACACCCATTTACATTTTAACCAATCACCCATGCAAATAGCATTTATATGAAATCCAGGTAACAGTTATTTATAGCCATACTATTATTGTCATTGTGAGGTCAAAGTGCTATGTAAAGAGGGTTATTTGTAAAACATGGACTGCCCTTGCAAAGGATAACATATATTCTTGCACACCAGACAAGGAAATCCGCGATTTTACCCTGGGATAGAAATTTATGTTCTGACCCTGGTGTTCCGACCCCAAATCGAATATAATTGCGTGTTTGATAAATGCACTGGTTGATTACAACCTCATGCCCGGCGTCGTCATGCGTGACGTCACTAAACATTCCTGTTGTGTCATCGCAAAATGGCGGACGTCGGTAACCGAAGTGACAGCAGCATTACAAATTCGCAATAGAAATGGAAGGTATGCAAGAAAAAGAATCCAATATGGGTGTGAGGGGTGGATAGAAAAAATCCGTCCCTCGGGATCACTGTCCGGCATCACTCGGCAAGCCTCGTGATGCCGGACAGTGTCCCTCGGGACGGATTTTTTTCAATCCACCCCTCACACCCATATAAGATTCTTATAACATCGCTGCAGCTGGTTTAACCCACTTTGTACCAAATGGAATCTTCCTCCTTATATATATCACAAGTTCATTTCAAAATTTAGGGGTGTCAGATTGTGTTTTCTTTAAAATTTATTTGGAAATTGGGGTAACTTTTTGCAAAGAGTGTAGGCCCTGCTCAGACGCCGCTTCTTGCTGCGTCTGTTCAGGGCCTGCACTGTTTGCCAATTACCCTTTTAGGGGTTTCTGGTACAAAAAGGGTTAAAGGGAATGAGTGGCAGCCACAAAAGTCTCCCTGCCATTCATAGTGTAGTTTGTATTTTCTTGTCCTTTAGTATCATTGATTCAATTTAGGGATTTTGAAAATATATTAAGCAAGCACCCCAGAGATGATGAAAATAAGCTTGCTTAAAGGTGCATTATTGAGGTACCGGGTTTCAAAATTTTTTTTCTGGTTTTTATCTTCAATGCATACTCCTTTGTCATGTGTACACTTTTGGAGCCAAATACAGCTTCAGAACTTTGTGAAAATGGTCGTTTTCATTCGTGTTTACCCTTCGCTCTGAATATGTGTTTGTAATTTCTGTTCTAAAAATAAATCTGTCACTTTACACATACATGGCGACAGTATCGTCTCTGAGTGTCATTACTTATGGCATGGTATTCAGCGTCATATTTTTTTCCGATTCAGGCATGGCCTAAGCAAACAAGGCCAAAAATGAACATCGCATAACGTCATATATGGTGATTCTATTTTTGTCACGAACTAAAAATAGATGTAACTAGTGTTCGAAACCTAGTTAGGGAATCCCTCTCAAACTCATTTACCGGTCATCATAATTGTTCGCATTTTTGCATAAAATGCATTCATTTGTATTGTTTTAAAGAAAAATACCGGCTATATGTACATGTATTTCATTTTTGGAAGCATTTTTTCCAGATAGCTCAATAATGCACCGTGCTTGCTTAATACTGGTAAATTTGAATGCATTTGACTTTTTCGGGAACTAAATGGATGCTTGCTTAAGACAGGCTGCTGGCTTAGTAGAGGTGGCCACTATGACAGGTTTGACTTGTAAAGGCCATACTTTTCAGTTCTTTGGTGTATTCTTTGCTTCCAAAGGTTAACCCTTTTATAGAACATATTGTGTGTTGCGATGTTGGCAAAGAGTTGTAAACCTGATCAGATGCTGTAGAAGGCAGCATCTGATCAGGGTCTCCACACTGTCTGCTTAAAGTACAGGAATTGAAGGGTTAACCCATTTTGTACCAGAAATCCCCAAAACGGGTACCCTGGCAAACAGTGCAGGCCCAGATCAGATGCCGTCTGATCAGGGCCTCCACTGTTTGCTAAACGTTCAGTCATTTTTCAAATAAATTTTGATGAAAACGCAACCTGACACCCCTAAATTTTGAAAATGACTGCTGCTTTGTAAAAGGAGGCAGATTCCATTTGGTGCAAAAAAGAGTTAAACCACTCGGTCTAAATCTTCGTTCAGGCCCATTTTCCCAGCCTATTCTCAGAGACAATCAACCAACCAGTGCTGTCAGTGTTTTGATTTAATCATTTATCACAGAACCTGGGGTTCTAAAATTTTTACCAAGCCTCTCACTGGCATTTTTTGAACCTGGTCTCAGATGCCCATTAACCTCTTCTGCCTAGGAATGGCAAGCCATTCTAGATACAGTATGCAAGTTTTTGTTGTTGTTGTTGTTGTTGTAATTTGCAGACTAGTTAGCGGATTTGTTTGTATTGGAGTTTAATGGCCAAGTCAAAACTATTTTAGGTCAGTTTACTTATCCACACTTTAAATGGGCAGGCTTATACGTAAGCGGTTAACCAGTACAGTGCACATTCTTTCACCAGAAACTGACAACTGCCCTTCTTGAATCAGCAGAAGGGAGAGAATGACAGTAGAAAAGATTTCATGATCAATCTCCACGAAACAATGTTGGCAACCCAGGCAGGTATTGAACCCACATCCTCCTGATCACCAGTCAGGCGTTCATCTGACAGAGGTACTGAGGCCGGCACAACTAGTAGGCAGATATTTTTATTTGTAATGTGATGTTTTCTTACTCTACAGTGAAATTCTGCTATTAACAGCAGCTAAAAGTAAGATAATTCTGCCATATTCAGAAGGTTTCAGACCATCTTTGTGTTTTCACCCATCCCCCTCTAGTAAGCAGCCACCTTTGCAACTGTTCAAAACTTTTGAAGAGTCAAAGACCATTTTTTAACAGTCCCAAAGGTGGTCTTAATATAGGAATTTTACTCAACCACTTCTTTTACTTCAACTCTTTACCAAATTTTCAAGGGTCTCCCCTCTTCATCAGGGTTATATGGACACTGCACTCTACATTTTACATGACTTTCCAATATGGCCCTCCAATGTCTGAGACATCAATTCCATGACGTCATGACCTCATGGCGTCAAAACGCCATGTAACCTTTGGCACGACATCACAAACATTGGCAATTATGTCTTTCAAAGACACAAGAGCACATCGAGGGCTTAGCGCAAAACTATTGTATCTGCATTTTCAAGATTTTTCAGGAGAAGCAAATAATGTTCCTATTTTCTTGATATTATGGCAATACTTTGCATCTTTACATATTTTGAAGGCCAAAAGGTGTTTATTTGAACCAAGGCTGTTTTAAACAAATCTATCGCTTAATGAAGGAGACCTTGACCTTTTTTTCAGTTACAATAGTTTTGCATGCAAAAACCTAACTTTTGTATACAGAATTTTGGTGCAAAACTATTGTATCTGCAGTTACAATAGTTTTGCACTGAAAATGTTAAGATTTTGATGTAAATATTGTGTAAATAATGTAGATACAATAGTTTTGCACCAATTCAGAAGCATAGGGATGCACCAATAAAGCCTTCAGAACCATGGAATTTTTTATAGAAACATGTTGAAACTTAATACGTATGACGCGCAGAAGACTGGCCCAATCAATAACATTGACTAAATCCTGGCTGTCATTGATATGTGGCTCTAAAAATTGTGTTATATATATAATAACCATGCATATAACAAGTATAGCTTTTACGAAAAGCTAGGTCTATGCTAATGAGAATGTCTATAGTTATATCCCAGTTGAAGGGGAGGAGGAGCCGACAAAAAAAATCCCAGAAATGTGTTTTATGCAATTAACCGTCTTTGTCAATATTCTAATTGCCCGTCTGCACCCATGATTCTGTGGATTGAAGATTTAATAATGTCAAAGCTGCAAATGCTGTTATTTTGTCAAAAAGTTCTTTTTTTATCTTTCAAAAGGCACATGTGCAACTTCAATCAATATGCTTGTGACAAAAACTGTTGGAGAAGTTATAAAAGTAATCAACGTTCCTACACTTTACTTAAGTCACTAATTGAAGATTAACCCGAAAATTTTGCTAACAACGAGGCAAGATTTTTTAGATCGCCAGACCTGAAGGCTCCTGAGGAGATTATAAGGATGGCAGTAGTCCATTGTGGTCGAGAGTTTGTAGATGTATATTTTGTATTAGCCTGTACAAAATGACAGCAAATATGGGCTTGTACAAACGTGATAGCAATTCTGTGCCAGGGGCATCTTTTTGTGTGAATGATATTACTATACTTGTTATGGACCGCTTTCTTCTTCTTGTGAAAGCTTATACTGGTAAAAGGTCAACCAGCATTGTGGGTGACTAATGGCTGTACTTCCGTGATAAACCAAACATCTACAATGTCTACGCCCATGGGCGTAGACAATAAGTTAAAGCAATACAATCACACAAAATGGATCATTCAGAATAATATTGGGTGACCATATCCTACCATATTTAACACTAACCTGTCCACCTAATGCTGGGTATGCTAGCCTACCTTACCATACCCTACCCTAAAGTAGGACCTACCCTACCCTACCCTAGTGTAAAACAGGGCATTTTAGGCTATGGAAGGGTACCCCTCCCCACCCCATTACCATAAGTAAGAGAATGATATTACTTTAGCTATCCTATTCTGGCTTCTGGGGTAGGGTATGGGCGGAGTCTCACTTAACCCTAACCTAGCAGTTCCTAAACTAGCCGACTATATCCTATCTTATCTATCCCACCCTAAGGTAGAGACTACCGTACCTACTTTGCCATACCTTACTGGTTTGTGAAGTGTTCCCTACCCCTACCCTCACCAGTAGGGTGACCATACACCACCCCACTTTACCATACCCTACTGAGTTACCTACCCTTACCTAGCCTAAGGTAGTGTAGGATGGCTAGGCTAGGTTACCCTACATCCTACACTAACCAGTAGGGTGACTATACCCTACCCTTTTCAACACCATCCTGCCTACCAGCTACTCTCCAATGCTCTCTTGTGTTAATTTTATAACAAAAATAAAGATGTGCAGCTAGATTATTACCATAATCATATCTTTCAGTTTCAGTAATTTTCCAAATTATCAGGCTTGCAATTTACTGATATTTACCAATACAGTTTTCTGTATCAAACAAATATTCAACATGGCAGCATTTTTTTTTTGCGTCTTGTTACTTTGCTACGTCACAGTCGCGAGATCAATATGACGCCAGACCTAGCCCAGTAAGTGATGTCACATTGACACATGCTAAATTTTCTGTCGGCGACATCACAGAGTGCTGCCGAATAAAAATGGCCGATGAGTGAGTATTTATTATAATTGTTTGCTTGGTGGTCTTATGACTAGGGTAGACCAGCCTACCCTTAGCCTATCCTTCCTTACCCAACCTCCATCTATGAATATACCCTACCTTTTTCAACATCAATCTGCCTACCAGGAAGGGTAGGCTAGCTTATCATTAGCCTATCATACCCAAGTAACCCTACTCTACCCCTAATTAGGGAAGGGTATACCCTACCATACCATATAGTACCATAGTGTAGGTGGAATAGGGAAGGGTATCCTACCAGGAGGGTCACTGTACCAACTCTATCGAACAACTTACTTCCTATCAGGCTAGCCTGGCCTGGCTAGAATAGGCTTACCTACCATATCCCGCCTTAAACCATCCTACCCTAAGATAGGTTAAGGTAATGGTAGGGTACTCTTCCTTACCCTATTGGCTTACCCTATGCTTCCCTAGGTTGGGTGGGGAAAGGCTATGCCAGCTATGCCTACCCTACCCTGGGGTTGTGTACAGTCTGCCTACTTGTTAGGGTAGGGTACAGTCCCTTACCAGTTTGGCTGGCCCTATCCTAGGGTAGGATATGTGTAGGCTAGGCAAAGCTAGGGTTAAGTGACCCTACCCTATCCTACCCTACACTAAGCAGGGTTGTGTTTGATGGTGTAGGTATAGTCATTCTTTGCGTTAAGAGTAGTGGAAGGCTACCCTTCATTAGCCTACCCTACACTATGGTACCCTGGGGTATGTTAGTGTTGGTGGTTGGCACTTCCATGGTTAGGGTAGGGTAAGGTAGGGTCATTCTATGGAAGGGTCAACCATACCCTACCCTATCAGTTAGGACAGCCTGCCTTACCTTGTAGACAGGATGGACTGCTCTACACTAAGGTACCACTTGGCAGGCTAGGGTATGGAAGGGTATCCTACCACTAGCCTAACTGGGAGGATGAATATCACTGTCCCACACCACACTACATACCCCTTAGTATACCCTATCCCGACCAAGAGGAGGGACTACCCTATCCTATGGTGCCATAGTGTAGGCTCAGTGATGGAAGGGCACCCTAACTAGGAGAAAGACTACATGTTAGGGTAGGTTAGTGTTGCCTAACCTCAATGTATTAGCACTGCCTTACCTAGCTAACCATATCATACCTTACCTATCCTACCCTAAGGTAGATTTGTTTGTATTGGAGTTTAACGGCCCAGTCAATATTATGTTAGGTCATTTTTGAGCAGGTCAGTTTACCACACTTTTCCTGGGCAGGCTATTTTGAAAGTATTTGAGGGTCACTGATGGGGCCTAATGGCCTAAACTAGCTAGTCTGGCCCAGAAAAACATGTGCATTCCATATTTTCCAGTTCTGTGGTGTATTCCTTGCTTCCAAAGGAAAAACGCTTTTGTAGAACATATTTAACTGCAGCTGATGTTTGGGAATGTGTGGCTGCCATAAAATGTCTCCCTGCCCTACATCATAGTGTAGTTTATATTTTCTTGTCCTTTGGGATCATTGATTCCATTGTGGAATTTTGAAAGTATTTGAGGGTCACTGATAGGGCCTAATTGGCCAAAACTAGCTAGTCTGGCCCAGATAAAAATCTACATTCCATATTTTCCAGTTCTGTTGTGTATTCCTTGCTTCCAAAGGATAACCCTTTTGTAGAACGTATTATACGTAAGCGGCTAACTAGTGCAGTGCACATTCTTTCACCAGAAACTGACAACTGCCCTTCTTGAATCAGCGGAAGGGAGAGAATGAGGTAGAAAAGGTTTCATGATAAATCTCCACGAAAGAATACTGCCGACTCTGGCAGGTATTAAACCTGCGTCTTCCTGATCACCAGTCAGATGCGCATCCGACTGAGCTACGAGGCCGGCACCCTAAGGTAGAGCTAGCCTACTGTACATACTTTACTATACTGTGCTGGGTAGGGAAGGGTACCCTACCCTCACCAGTAGGGTGACCCACCTTACACTAACCTAGGGTAGGTCCTACCCCACCAAATCTTAGTTGCATACCCTAACCTAGCCTAAGGTAGGGTAGACTAGGCTAGGGTACTTTACACTCTACACTAACCAGTACAGCAACCATATACCTTACCTTTTTCAATACCATCCTGCCTACCCTTAGTGTATCATACCCTACTTCAAACTAGGTAGCATAGTGTAGGCTAGGCTAGACTAGTCTAAGGAAGGGTACCCTACCACTACCCTAATAGAAGGACAACAGTTACTGTATTTATCCCACACTACCCTGCCTTCCAGGTAGACTATATTAGCCAAGAAGCGCTTAACCCTAGCCTAACCAACCTTGACTACCATATCTTACCCTAGCCTATTCTACCCTAGGATAGGTCCTACTTAACTGGCTAGGGTAGGGTACCCTAAAAATCAAAGATGGTTGACAGTGGCCATGTGATCTCAAAGGAGCTTTGATATTAATTGCAACCATATTTGTAAACAAACTGGAACCAGACTTGTTGGCTTACAAAGTAACAGGTATGCTGAAACACAATACTGTTTCAGATATGCCCCAGTGGAGTGGCAAAGTCCAAAATAATTTTAGAACTGACATAAGTAAAATTATAAATAACCATTGTTCCATTATTTTCCTTTTTTCCTTTCTGTTCCTTGAATTATTTGAGTAGTGTATAAATTTGCTTAAAATGACAGAATTTCAAGCCAATGACCACAATTTCTTGAAATAAATACAGAAAACTGAAATTGTTGTATACTACAGCTTATTTGTATCCATTAATTTGGCTTAAATCAGACTTTTGTAACTTTTAATGGTGCAGCCATGTGCTTTTCATTTTGTGCAAAACTATTGTATCTGCAGGTTTTGCTTGAGAAACCTGGCATTGTTAGGTATTTTTTAGTGCAAAACTATTGTAACTGCACTTACATTAGTTTTGCGCCAACTTCTAATGGTCTTCGCAGATACAATATTTTGAATATTTTTAATAACTCCAGAACGGAATGGAATATGTATACAACTCTTTGGTGGAAGATGCAAATCAGTATATGCAACCAAAATATAGGAAAAACAGAAAATGGCCAAAATGTCAGTTACAATAGTTTTGCGCTCAGCCCTCGACATGGTGTGGGTCGGATTCAGCTCTGCGTTGAAGCATCATGCAGCCCATATATTTCTTCAAGCCCCGATGGGTGAGGGCTGTGGGGAGTGTAATGATGTAGGTATTGTGAAACAAATTTGATAAACTTTTAGGAGAATTACAGCAAGTCCTGTGCAGACCTAGGAGCAGGCTGAGAAGGGTCTACTTGGACCCTGAAACAAATCTGTTAAAATTTTAGGAGAATTAGAGCAAGTCATCAAGGTATCCAAATTTTTAGGATTTTTATGGTGCAGCGGAGTAAATGTGTTGGTTAAACAATACCACTCAGTCTAAGGGAAATAAACCTGTATGTTGAAGAGAACAGGAGTAACCTTTCTTCTATTAGGTAGTGGGTGTGAATGTCTGTGTCATTCCATATACAGTATGAAATAGAGTGACCTGCCCATCGGGGCTTGCAGAAACAGAATGGGCTTATGGTGCTTCCACGTATGGCAGAAACCTGCGGAACTTGAGTACTGCTAAACGGCCTAGAAGGTCCAAGCCTGCCCAGAAAAAGTGGTGCGAGTTGGACCGCTCATTAAACCCTAGCGATTTCTTTGGGTAGAAGGGCTTGAGATGTCATTTCAACTCAATGTTAGGTAAAAGTCCAACAAAATCAACAGCAACTTCTCCAAAATGACCTAAATACTGTTAACTGGGACGTAAAACCTCAACACAAACAAACACTCTTGTGGTATAATGGTGTTTTTCACACCTAAAAAAAAATACATAATGTGATACCATATTTACCCTTAATACACCACAACCTCATTATAACACGGTTTGTTATAATAATGTTCATATATAACATGGTTTCAAGATGTATCCCAAAAATGTATAGATTATATAGAAAAATGACCATAAAATGGTCATTTTTCTATATAATCTATACATTTTTGTAATGGTCATTTTTCAATATAATCTATACATTTTTGTTTGGATTATAACATGGTCGTTTGGTTTCTGATTTGGACTCCATTAATAGTGCTATAAAGAGGTTGTGGTGTATTTGGACACCTCAATTTACTACTTGATGTTGTATCAGATGAGTGGCAAGCACTGCAGATCATTCTGCAGCTTCTCGTCTGGGTTTACATTGTTTGCTGATGCCTTGACTGTCCGAAACGGTAGTATCCTTATTCATGCTCAAGGTTCATTCGCCAGAAATGAACAATGGCCTTTCTTAAATAGAATGACCACAGAAATTTTAGATTTCATGATCAATCTCCACAAAAGAATGGTGCTGTCCTGGCAGGTATCGAACCTGCAACCTGCTGATCACCAGTAAAACACAGATCTAATTGGTTTATTGTTTCAGGTTTAACAACATCTATGTTGTTGTTGTTGTATATCAGGCATATATATAAGGCATTCTATCGCTGCCTATAATCTCCTGGTACTTAAGTAAGTCACTTGTGCATTAAATCCGTTATGTCAATTCCCAGAGAAAGGGATAGAAGAGATTTTTGTCTTTTTTTGGTTTGATTTGAGGTTTAACATCCCCGTCAACACTGTATAGGTCATTTTTGAGATGTTGCTTCCAATTTTGTAGGTTTTTTACCCAACACTGAGATGAAATGACATCTCAAGCCCAGCTGTCGCCCAATCAAACCAATAGGGTTTATAAGCATGGACAGTCAGACTCGCACCGCTTTACCTGGTCAGGCTTAGATCTTCTAAGTGGTTTACCAGAACTCCTTTGCGGTCAGTTTCAGCTCTGCGTGGAAGCATCATGCAGGCCATCTGTTTCGATATGCGGGGGCCAAAGGGATAGGAGATGAAAGTGAGGGACAAAGGAGAGAGAAGAAAAAGAATGGAAGTGTAGAAACGGAAGACATGACAGCACTCCCCCTCTACTTGCCAAACTATAAGCCAATACAAGTATAGCCTTTACAAAAAGCTAGGTCTACGCTTAGCAAATATTAACTGTGAATGTCAAGAATTGTATCCCAGAAATATCTTTCATACAATTTATTGTCGTTGGCAAAATTGTAATTGCCAGTCAGTGTGGCACTAAGTGATACTTCTCACTGTGTGGGTTTCCATCCTTGTCTGGTACTTGTGGATCTCATCAAGTTAAATTTGCAACCTGGGCCCACTTAGTTGTGCAAAGCATTGTTAGCTTAACTAGCTCGTTAGTGGTCATATTGTTAACTGTTCAAGCAAGTTTAATATCTAAAATTTTGGTATTTATGCAGAAAAAATGAGAGCAGCTTTTGCATTTGCTCTAGTGATGCAAGATACATGTAACCTTTACCTTGACCAACCACCACATCTGAATGAGCTACCAAGACCGGTATCAAGTAAGACTTTACTCTTCCGAGAAACAAGCAGATCAGGGCCCAGTTTTCAAAACTAACGACGTCGTTAGTTAATGTATCGTTAAAACTTTGATCATTAAATATGGCAAATACATGTATGTTGAAATTTTTGCTGAAAAAATGTGGGCAGCTTTTGCAGACGCAAAAGCTGCTCACATTTTTTCAGCAAAAATACCACAATTTACGATATCGTACTTGCTAGAAGAGTTAAACAATATGACCACTAACGAGCTTGTTAAGCTAACGATGCTTTGAACAACTGGCCCCAGACATCTAGCACAAGATGCAATTACATTCTGCTGTATTATGTTGCATAACACTATGCACCTTTTTTCCGAAGTTTTTCTTCAAGAATCAATGAACACTGAAATATTTAACGGCAGTAATGCAGACCCGATTTCATTAAAACATCACGTCATGTGGCGTTTTGTCTAGGTCTAAACATAACCGATATTTTAATCTAATCTGCCAAAGAATTGTGTGCATGACAACGCAGGGTGTCTGCTTTCCAGTCACTGGTTAATGAAACAGTAGCATATTATTGAATAACTTGAGTCGCAACATGATGAAATATACATGTTGGTGTGTATAATGCTTGTGCCAGTTACCATAGGGACCCTTGTTACCATAGCGACCCTAAGAAGTGCCTCAGCAAACAGTGGAGCCTCTACATCAGACTGCTAAGTCTGATCTGAATCTACATTTTTTGCCATTTTTCTGGCATGGTTTTGATTTAGTCTGCATTATTAGCTTTCATCAAGAGTGTGTGTGGGGGGGGGAGGGGGGGGGGGGGGCGGGAGTTTTTCTTCAATCATTCAGTATAATGCAAAACATATTTTTGCTGAAAAAAATATGAGAGCAGCTTTTTGCCAAAGCTACTCACATTTTTTTCAGCAAAAATATCACTGTATAAGCTACTGTTTTGACCATTAATGAGTTTGTTAAGCTGACAAAGCTTTGAACAAATGGGCCCAGGTTTAATGATTGTATTAAAAACTGGACATCTCCAAAAAAACCACAAAAAAAAAAAGAATTCCGCCGAAGGCTATGTCGCGCATGTGGGGGTGCAAAGTCACTGAACCATGACATCTAGGCCAAGATCAAACATAGATGCTTGCATAAAAGGCTTGTACTAAGTATCATTAATGAAGTTCAAATAATTCTTGAGAAATGAACTTAACCATTAGGGTGAACGCTAGGGTGGTAGTTATATTTTACAAAGTCAGTGAACCATGAAATGTAGGTCAAGGTCAAATATGGATGCTTGCATTTAAGTTGCCATCCCGAGATATAAGTTTGTACCAAGTATCATTAATGAAGCTCTTATGGTTCTTGAGAAATTAACTTGACCAGTAGGGTGAACGCTAGGGTGGTCGCAATATTTTACAAAGTCAGTGAACCATGAAATTTAGGTCAAGGTCAAATATGGATGCTTGCATTGAAGTTGCCATCGACAGATTCAAGTTTGTACCAAATATCATTAAAGAAGCTCTTATAGTTCTTGAGAAATAAACTTGACCATTAGAGTGAACGCTAGGGTGGTCGCAATATTTTACAAAGTCAGTGAACCATAAAATGTAGGTCAAGACAAAATATGGATGCTTGCATTTAAGTTACCATACCCAGATACAAGTTTGTACCATGTATCATTAATAAAGCTCTTATAGTTATTGAGAAATAAACTTGACCATTAGGGTGAACGCTAGGGTGGTCGCAATATTTTACAAAGTCAGTGAACCATGAAATGTAGGTCAAGGTCAAATATGGATGCTTCCATTAAATTTGCCATCCACAGATGCAAGTTTGTACCACATAGCATTAATGAAGTTCTTATAGTTCTTGAGAAATAAACTTGACCATTAGGGTGAACGCTAGGGTGGTCGCAATATTTTACCAAGTCAGTGAATCATAAAATGTAGGTCAAGGTCAAATATGGATGCTTGCATGTAAGTTGTCATCCCCAGATACAAGTTTGTACCGAGTATCATTAATGAAGCTCTTATAGTTCTTGAGAAATAAACTTGACCATTAGGGTGAACGCTAGGGTGGTCGCAAATGTTGACGCCTTGACGAGCGAACGAACGGACAACGAATGGACAGATGGACAAATGGATGGAAAACCAGGCGCCTATATCGCGCCATGCTAATAGCAGGCACGACAAAAAAGCCTATTACTTACACTTTACTTTCATATTAGGCGGCCCACGCCCATCGCTGCTTGAAGAAATAGATGGGCTGTATGATGCTTCCACGCAGAGCTGAAATCGGACCCCACACGATTACTGGTAAACCACTTAGAGGGTCTAAGCCTGCCCAGGTAACGCGGTGGGAGTTGGAGCGTCCATGCTTATAAAACTATTGGTTTCATTGGGCGACAGGGCTTGAGATGTCATTTCATCTCAATATCGGGTAAAAGTTCCACAAAATTGGAAGCAACGTCTCAAAAATGACCTATACAGTATTGACGGGGACGTTAAACCTCAAATCGAACAAACAAAACTTTCATATTAGGGTACCCTATTTACCCTAAAACACCTCAACACTTGACCATACTTGTCAAGTACAAGTTGTTATAGTTCAAACAAATTGACCGGAGACTGGTGAACTAGATTAACCCTTATCTTGCTGTTCACGACAAACCATCTGATCAGGATCTACAATGTTTGTCATTCATTTTATGAATTTGTAGCAATAAATTACATCAAGTAATTTGATTGGTTGATAGACAGAAATGGGTGTGGCTTAAATGAATATTCAGCAAGATAAGGGTTAACATAATTTCACACCCGACTGAATGCATGTATTTATCTTCGCTGTCTCCCATAAATTGCGATATTGTTATTCAATACATAGAGGTCGGTAAATGAGTCGCAATTCACGTGATGCCGAAAATTCACGAGAAGTTTACGAAAGCCAACGTACTGGGCGATAACATTGACAAATTTATTCCATGCATAAAGATTAGTCTCGGGTCAAATTGTTCGAACTATACTTGATGTTGTGTCTAACAAGAGCACCGCATGCGGGTGCCAACGCTCGTCTGCAGTTTCTTTTAGAAAACCAAAGTTCTAAGTCAAACAAGAGCAATCAAATTGCAAGATGGAGTTATAAAACTTGTAGGGAATGTAGCTCTTGTGATGGTGAGTATGTGTATGAAGTTTCATGAAGGTAGGCCAAATACTTTTGGAAATATGGTCAAGGTTAAGGTTTTCAGTTAAATTTTCGAAAAATAGGTCAAAGTTCAAAGGTCAAGGTCACAGATCAAAAAGTGTGGTATCACTGAAAAGGTCTTGTCCCAAGAAACATCCATGTGAAGTTTGAAGGCTCTGTTGTGAATAGTATTAAAATGAGAGCAAAAAATGTGTTTCAGAAAAAAATTGGAAAAGGGGAGATAATTCAGCCAAAATCAACAATGTTGTGATGGTCCTTGGTCAAACTGTAGCTCTTGTGATGATGAGTGTGTGTATGAAGTTTCATGAGGCTAGGTCTAATACTTTTTAAGTTATAGCCAAGGTTAAGTTTTTTTGGAACGACGACGCCAGACGACGACAACGCAGACGCCGGAGTGATGACAATAGCTCGAAAGTTTTTTTTTCAAAAAACAGACGAGCTAAAAATTGCTGGATGAGTGGCAAACAGTGTAGACCCTGATGAGATGCCACATTTTGTGGCATCTCATCAGGGTTTACACTGTTTGTTCAGGCGGATCTGTCTGAAAACATAGGTAAATGGTAATAAGACGAAGAGTAATTAATTTATTTTTTCTCATTGTTTATAAAGACTATGGTAATACATACACCCCAACCTCTTTGCTACACCATTGTTAGGGATCAAAGCTGAGACTTTGTTAGCTAAACTCCAGTGCTATATACAGATTTTATTACCATTTTTCTTTGAATATATACATTTTTTGGATCTCTGTGGTATTTAAAAGATTTTGCAGGCTAAGGGAAATAACTCAAAGTATAATTACACCTTAGTTAAGCAAGACTTATCTTCCAGATGAGTGTTATTTTTTTTGCATGTGTGTGTCACACTTTTTTCATACCTGTGATAATTTTTTGAACTATATGAGGGAGATCTGCCATTGTGATGAGGGAGATGTAAAGAATATATAGGGAAATTCTCAGTTCAAATGAGTGAAACTCCAAAATTTTACTAAAATTAAGCATAAATTGGGCAAAAATTAGCATCAAAATGAGGGAGTCTCCCCCCTGATGAGGGAGGTATCACAGGTATTTTTTTTTTGCATTTTTTTTTTACAGTATTTTCTTTTTTTGTCATTGGTTGTTCTCGGGAGACAAATTTCTTGAGCTATATTTTGTATACTTAATGGTCCCCAGAGACAAACTGACTTTAACCCTTTTCGTACCAAATGGAATCTTCCTCTTTATAGGAGGTGTTCATTTCAAAATTTAGGAGTGTCAGGTTGTGTTTTCATCAAAATTTATTTGGAAAAAGGCTGAACTTTTAGCAAACAGTGGAGGCCCTCAGGTCAGACCCCGCGTTCTGCGGCGTCTGATCTGCGGCGTCTGATCTGCGGCGTCTGATCTGCGGCGTCTGATCTGGGCCTGCACTGTTTGCCCGAGTACCCGTTTTGGGGTTTCTGGTACTAAATGGGCTATAAATGACTGACTATAACAATTACATAGTTCCAGATAAGACACATTTGTTGATATTTTTCTAATTTCTGCATGAAAACATATGTAATGGGTACTATTAGCAGCATCTCTGTGAGGCGCTTCTAATGAATATTCTGATGAGAACCCACAACATATGTATTCGTGCAGAAATAAGAAAAATATGTGGGGTTACGAACTGTGAGGTAGTTTGAGCCATCAAGGGTTAATTATAATATTAAGTAAGTAAGTAAGTAACATCTTTTTAATCCCAGATTATGAAGGAGGCATTCTGGCTCAGACTTGTAATCTTGAGCTCACTCAGTCCCATTTCTGGCTCAAACCTGTAAACCTGAGATAACCCTCCCTGTTTTGGCTCAGACTTGTTATCTTGAGCTTATCCTTTCATTTTTTGCTCAGACTTACAATATTGAGCATATGATCCCATTTGTTGGCTCAGACTTACAATATTGAGCATATGATCCCATTTTTCGGCTCAGACTTACACTCTTGAGCTTATGCTCCCATTTCTGGCTCAGACATGATAGCTTGAGCTTATCCTCCCATTTCTGGCTCAGACATATTTATCTTGAGTGTATCCTCCCATTTCTGGCTCAGACATATTTATCTTGAGCTTATCCACCCATTTCTGGCTCAGACATGTTATCTTGGGCTTATCCTCCCATTTCAGGCTCAGACATATTTAACTTGAGCGTATCCACCCATTTCTGGCTCAGACATGTTATCTTGAGCTTATCCTCCAGTTTCTGGCTCAGACATATTTATCTTGAGCTTATCCTCCCATTTCTGGCTCAGACATGTTATCTGGAGCTTATCCTCCAATTTCTGGCTCAGACATATTTATCTTGAGCTTATCCTCCAATGTCTGGCTCAGACATGTTATCTTGAGCTTATCCTCCCATTTCTGGCTCAGATATATTTATCTTGAGCTTATCCATCCATTTCTGGCTCAGATATGCTTTCTTGAGCTTATCCTCCAGTTTCTGGCTCAGACATGTTATCTTGAGCTTATCCTCCAATTTCTGGCTCAGACATTATCTTGAGCTTATCCCCCCATTTCTGGCTCAGACATTATCTTGAGCTTATCCCCATTTCTGGCTCAGACATTATCTTGAGCTTATCCTCCCATTTCTGGCTCAGACATTTATCTTGAGCTTATCCTCCAATTTCTGCCTCAGACATGTTATCTTGAGCATCCTCCCATTTCTGGCTCAGACATATTTATCTTGAGCTTATCCTCCAATTTCTGGCTCAGACATGTTATCTCGAGCTTATCCTCCAATTTCTGGCTCAGACATGTTATCTCGAGCTTATCCTCCAATTTCTGGCTCAGACATGTTATCTTGAGCTTATCCTCGAATTTCTGGCTCAGACATATCTTGAGCTTATCCTCCCATTTTTTCTGACTCAGACATATTATCCTGAGCTTATCTTCTATCCTCCCATTTCTGGCTCAGACTTATAATCTTGAGCTTATCCTCCAATTTTTGGCTCAGTCTTACAATCTTAAGCTTATCCTCACATTTTTTTTGGCTGAGACTTTATAACTATCTTCAGCTTATCTTCCATTTTTGGCTCAGACTTATAATCTTGAGTTTATCCTCCCAGGTTTGGCTCAGACTTATAATCTTGAGTTTATCCTCCCAGGTTTGACTCAGACTTACAATCTTGAGCTTATCCTTCCTTTTTTGGCTCAGAGACTTACTGTCTTGAGCTTATCCTCCTATTTTTGGCTCAGTCTTACTATCTTAAGCTTATCCTCCCATTTCTGCATTAGATTTGCAATCTTGATCTTATCCTTCTAGTTTTGGCTCAGACATATAATCTTGATTTGTTTTGTTTGATTTGAGGTTTAACGTCACCGTCAACACTGTAAAGGTTATTTTGGAGATGTTGCTTCCAATTTTGTGGGACTTTTACCCGACATTGAGATGACATGACATCTCAAGCCCTGTCGCCCAATCAAACCAATAGGGTTTATTAGCATGGACGGTCCGCCTCGCACCGCAGTTCCTGGACAGGCTTAGATCCTCTAAGCGGTTTACCAGTACTAGTATGCGGGCCGGATTCAGCTTTGCGTGGAAGCATCATGCAGCCCATATATTTCTTCAAGCACCTATGGGTGGGGCACACACTGAGCGCTATTGTCTTGTAGTTCTTGTTTAAGTGTCTTAAACGGTTCCTGGTCAGATCACGTGACCGCCATGTTTTGAAGTCACATGATCTATAATACTTCTGGTAGAAATATCGGAAGATGTCTTGTCTATAAGGTGTCAAAGTATGAGCAGAATCAGTTCAGGTTAAAGGAAATTATGGCTGCCGAAATAAGGGTACCCTCTCCAAAGGGCGAGTATTGAATAAAACTTAGCATGCTAAAGGTTAACCATGCTCAGTGAGTGTTTGAGTTTTACATCCTACCAACAGCTAAGGTCATACAGAGACGGGGCCTCGGTTTAAAGACTCCTCCGAAAGTCTGGAGAAGCCCAGGATCGATCCTGCGACCCCTGGTTTACAAAGGGAGTGGCGTAACCACTACACCATTGAGGCTTCTATTAACCATGCTCAAAGGAGCCAAAAGACCCACAAGGGTTGACGTGCCATTATACCCAAAAACCCAACACAAACAACATGCATGTACCTATATCTTATATCTTATTTATTTCTTTGTCCTTTGGTGGCCAGAACTTGGAGGCTCTTCTCTAGAACAGACTGAGAACAAATTTTCGTATTCGACAGTACGGTCGCTTGATACCGAGGGATGGATTTTTCTATCCACCCCTCACACCCATATAAGATTCTTTTTCTTGCATACCTTCCATTTCTTAAAGCGGATTTTTAATGCTGCGGTCACTTCGGTTACCAACGTCCGCCATATTGTGTTGACACTGCAGGAATGTTTTGTGACGTTGCTGTGACGTCAACCTTAACGACGGCCCATACGAGGTCGTAATCAACCAGTGCATTTATCAAACACGCGATTAAATTCAATTTTGGGTCGGAACACCAGGGTCAGAACATAAACTTCTATCTCAGGGTAAAATCACGGATTTCCTTGTCTGGTGTGCAAGAAACTGTCATCCGGATATTTAGGGCAAATACATTAAGCCAATTTATTTTCCTGGTTGGAAATTGTCATTTTTAGGGTAAATACAGTAAACCAATGGAAATTGTCATTCAGATATTTAGGATAAATACGGTAAAACCAATTATTTTCCTGGCTGGAAACTGTCATGTTTGCTGACTGTGAACAATTCTGTTGCAGATGAATTTTTGCAAGATTCATGAACAATATGTTACAGAAAATCCTCTAGTTAGCCAGCCACCTGTCTGAAGAAAGCCTGTATCATTCCTGAAAAAGGTGAACACACTAAAACTCACCTGTATTTACCCATTCAGTACCAGAAACCCCTAAACGGGTACTAGGCAAACAGTGCAGGCCCAGATCAGACGCCGCACAACGCGGCGTCTGATCAGGGCCTCCACTGTTTGCTAGAAGTTCAGTCATTTTCCAAATGAATTTTGATGAAAACACAACCTGACACCCCTAAATTTTGAAATGGACTCCAGCTATATATAAGGAGGAAGATTCCATTTGGTACAAAAAGGGTTAAGCAGCACTGGTCCAGCCCATTTAGATTATTCTTTATGTGCTTGCTTAACCCATTGTATACTAGTGGACTCTTCCATTGCTATATGTTGGTTTGTTTGTTTGTTTGATTTGAGGTTTAACGTTCCTATCAACACTGTAAAGGTCATTTCGGAGACGTTGCTTCCAATTTTGTGGGACTTTTACCCGACATTGAGATGAAATGACATCTCAAGCCCTGCCGCCCAATGAAACCAATAGGGTTTATTAGCATGGACGGTCTGCCTCGCACCGCGGTTCCTGGACAGGCTTAGATCCTCTAAGCGGTTTACCAGTACCAGTGTAACTGCATTTGTAATATTTTTTGTCATTCCAAAAAATCAGCAAAAAAATAACTAGATTGCAGTTTAACCCATTGTAGGCGGGAAACCCCTAAAAGGGGTACCTTGGCAAACAGTGCAGGCCCAGATCATACGCTACAGAACACGGCATCTGATCGGGGCCTGCACTATTTGCTTACAGAATTTTCCATCAAAAAATGAATAAGAATGAAAAAACTTATAGGACAAAAAGACTTGTCCAAAATATAGTAGAAGCCTCCGTGGTGTAGTGGTTATGCTACTTTCCTTGTAAACCAGGGGTCGCAGGATCGATCCCGGGCTTCGCCAGACTTTAAACCGAGGTCCTGTCTCCGTATGATCTTAGCTGTTGGCGAGACACAAAACTCGAACACTCACTCACTCCAATATATAGCAATGGAAGAGTCTACTGGTATACAACTGGTTAATGATACACCTTTGAAAAGAAACTTTTTCTCTATTGCTGGCTGTTCAATGAATGAACTATCTATTTTCTTATGACTAAGCCCTTATTATATTTTAAGAAGTACTTCAACATGACCCGATCTTATGTGTCCACCAATTATAACTAAAAACAAACCACTTGAAATTTGAACTTGAAAAAAAAAATCGATTTAATACATGTATATTACAGTTAACTAGTCACAGTGTACTTTTCAAAGTATCTGGTATAAAAACTGAAGACTCAGATCAGCCTGCACCTCAAGGCTACCTCGTGGCATGGCTACCTACTGGCAGCGTACAGACCTCATGGCTACCTCATGGCAGCTTACAGAACTAATGGCAGCTCAAACTATAGTATGCCTGTCATTACTCACAATGACCAATCTTAATCAAATGCTAGAAATGCTACTGTTTGTGTGTTTAAAGGTTATTGATGAGAAAGCCTTAGCTCCAGGTTTGCTTTGAGCATGTGTCTGCTATATTTGCCTCATAATTTATTATAACTACCTAATGGCAGGGCATCTAATCTCATGACTACTTCATCCCATACAGCTCACAGACCTCATGGCTATCTCCTGGTAACAGACCTCATGGTTACCTTATGGCAGCTTATAAACATCATGGCAGCTTACAGACCATATAGCTACCACATGAAATGTAACAGACCTCAAGGCATCCTAGAGGCAGCTTACAGACCTCATGGCTACCTCAGACATCATGGCTAACTAATATGGCAGCCTAGTTACCTCATGGCAGCTTTCAAACATCAAGGCTATCCAGTGGCAGCTTACAGATCTCATGGCTATCTCATGGCAGCCTACAGACATCATGGCTAGCTTATGGCAGCTTAGTGACCTCATGGTAGCTTTCAGGCATCAAGGCTATCCAGTGGCAGCTTACAGATCTCATGGACCTCATTGCAGCCTACAGACATCATGGCTAACTTATGGCGGCTTAGTGACCACATGGCAGCTTTCAGACATCAAGGCTATCCAATGGCAGCTTACAGATCTCATGGCTACCTCATAGCAATCTACAGCTATCTTGGCTAACTTATGGTGGCTTAGTGACCTCATGGCAGCTTTCAGACAACAAAGCTATCCAATGGTAGCTTACACATCCCAAGACTACCTCATGGCAGCCTACAGACATCTTGGCTAACTTATGGTGGCTTATAGACCTCATGGCAGCTTTCAGACAACAAAGCTATCCAATGGTAGCTTACAGATCTCATGGCTACCTCATGGAAGCCTACAGACATCATGGCTAACTTATGGCGGCTTAGTGACCACATGGCAGCTTTCAGACATCAAAGCTATCTAATGGCAGATTACACATCCCCTGGCTACCTCATGGCAGCCTACAGACATCATGGCTAACTTATGGCAGCTTAGTGACCTCATGGCAGCTTTTGGACATCAAGGCTATCCAGTGGCACCTTACAGATCTCATGGCTACCTCATGGCAGCCTACAGACATCCTGGCTAACTTATGGCGGCTTAGTGACCTCTGCAGCTTTCAGACATCAAAGCTATCCAATGGCAGCTTAAAGATCCCATGGCTACCTCATGGCAGCCTACAGACATCCTGGCTAACTTATGGTGGCTTAGTGACCTCTGCAGCTTTCAGACATCAAAGCTATCCAATGGCAGCTTAAAGATCCCATGGCTACCTCATGGCAGCCTACAGACATCATGGCTAACTTATGGCGGCTTAGTGACCTCTGCAGCTTTCAGACATCAAGGCTATCCAATGGCAGCTTACAGATCTCATGGCTACCTCATGGCAGCCTACAGACATCCTGGCTAACTTATGGTGGCTTAGTGACCTCTGCAGCTTTCAGACATCAAAGCTATCCAATGGCAGCTTAAAGATCCCATGGCTACCTCATGGCAGCCTACAGACATCATGGCTAACTTATGGCGGCTTAGTGACCTCTGCAGCTTTCAGACATCAAGGCTATCCAATGGCAGCTTACAGATCTCATGGCTACCTCATAGCAACCTACAGACATCATGACTAACTTATAGCAGCTTAGTGACCCCATGGCAGCTTTCAGACATCAAGGCTATCCAATGGCAGCTTACAGATTCCATGGCTACCTCATGGCAGCCTACAGATATCATGACTAACTGATAGCAGCTTAGTGACCCCATGGCAGCTTTCAGACATCAAGGCTATCCAATGGCAACTATGTAAATGTGTGTGGCTGAAAAACTCCAGTTTTATACATAAACATTGATCCCGACCTGATGGAGAATGTTGTAAGGCAATCCCGAGTCTGGTGTTTTTTTCTGCCGTCGTGTCAACTTCCAGTATACATTGTCTTGGCTTTTTTATTGTTGGCAAGTTACCATGCGATGAAAAGATAGACATAATTATTATGTGTCGTTGTCAGTGAGCTAGGCCTTCTGCTGACTGACATGTCGCTGGCGGTCTGTTGTGGATTCACATTGTGAACTCCGACTTCAGAGCAACTGGTCCGAACGAAAAACTAGAGCTGTCAGTGAAACTGACTAGGGCCCCGGCAGTGCCATCAGAGGAGTTGGATTTTTTTCAAAGGGCTATTACTCTTAGAGTATTGTAGCTAGAGTTACGTCGGTTGCCATGTAATGATATTGTGACCATATATCTTAAGTTTGAAATTGATTCATTTTACTGTTTGTAAGTTATGAATGAAAAACAAAAGGGTATTACTATATGGCAACTGTCAATAACTTCAGCTTCAGTTCGTAAACATGAAAAATGTTGATAGATAGACGGGCAGATGGACAGACAGACGGACGGATGGACAGGACAGACAGGGCATTACTATAGGGCAACTGTCAGTAACTATAGGAAGTTTCATTTGAATATCTATAGCGGTTTTAAAATAAAAATGATAAAAGCTGATTTTTTAAGTTATTCAAAGGGCCATGACTCTGAAAGTATTGAAACTACAGTTACGTTACTTGTCATAAAATTGTGTAATGATAATGCGGCCAAATATTTAAAGTTTGAAGTTGATAGATTTGACCGTTTGTAAGTTATTAAGAAAAAAACATGAAAAAGCTGATTTTTTATGTTTTTCAAAGGGCCATAACTCTGAGAGTATTGAAGCTACAGTTACTAACTTGCCATAAAATTGTGTAATGATGATGAGACCATATATTTAAAGTTTGAAGTTGATAGATTTGACGGTTTGTAAGTTATTAAGAAAAAACATGAAAAAGCTGAATTTTTTAAGTTTTTCAAAGGGCCATAACTCTGACAGTATTTAAGCTACACTTAGGTAACTTGCCATAAAGTTGTGTAATGATGATGAGACCATATATTTAAAGTTTGAAGTTGATAGGTTTGACGGTTTGTAAGTTATTAAGAAAAAACATGAAAAATGTGGACATTTTTTAAGTTTTTCAAAGGGCCATAACTCTGAGAGTATTGTAGCTAGAGTTACCTAACTTGCCATGAAATTGTGTAATGATATTGTGACCTTATATTTAAAGTTTGAAGTTGATGCGTCTAGCGGTTTTTAAGTTATTAAGAAAAAACATAAACAAGAGGCTCAATGAGCCTAAACCGCTCACCTGAGGAACTTAAGTTTTAACAATTCACAGACTTGACTACTAAACCTGCTAATAGAATCCAGCCCATTGACCCTTACAGGATACAAGTCATCATTATTGCATTGCATTCCAAGTTTGAGACTTCTAGCTTCTATAGTTCCTGAGAAATCTTTGAAGAAAATTTAACATTGGTCAAAATGGAGAGAAAGAAGAATGAAAGAACAAATGAACAAATAAGCTGAGAAAGCCCAATGTCTCTTACACAAAATAAGTCATCATTATTCTATTGAATACCAAATTTGATGCTTCTAGCTTTTATAGTTCCTGAGAAATCTTTGATTAAAAATTTAACATTGGTCTATTATCTCTATATGGAGAGAAAGAAGAATGAAGGAACAAATGAACCAGACTAGCTCCAAAACCTAATGCAGCCTTTCCCCTTGCCCAATGGTGCTACACATAAAATTTAAACAAGATTGGTCGACTGCCTTCTGAGATATGCTTCATTGAAAGTGTGGACGACGGATGGACGGACGACAGACGACGAACTCCGGAGCCTTGGTATACTATCAGCTCACTGGAGCCTTTGGCTCAGGTGAGCTAAAAATTCAAGTCGCTATTTCTGTCACAACATTTTCCCTACGTTAAGTCTATGGGCAAATTTTTTGTCTCTCAAGGTCACGTAACTCCGAGGTCAATATTCCGATTCGGCCCAAAATCGAACTTAACCGAGATTTTATGCCTGTCCTTGTTACCTGCAAGTTTGAAGCTGATATGAATAAAAATAAAGTTGCTATCGTGGTCACAACGTATTTTTTTACGCTCAAGGGCAGGTAACTCCAAGGCAAATATTCCGATTCGGCCCAAAATCGAACATAACCGAGATTTTATGTCTGTCCTCGTTACCTGCAAGTTTGAAGCTGATCTGAAAAAAAAATCAAGTCGCTATCGTAGTCGCAACATTTTCCCTAATTAAGTCTATGGGCACATTTTTTGTCGCTCAAGGTCACGTAACTCCGAGGTCAATATTCCGATTCGGCCCAAAATTGAACTTAACCGAGATTTTATGCCTGTCCTCGTTACCTGCAAGTTTGAAGCTGATATGAATAAAAATAAAGTTGCTATCGTGGTCACAACATATTTTTTTATGCTCAATGGCAGGTAACTCCAAGGCAAATAATCCGATTCAGCCCAAAATCGAACTTAACCGAGACTTTATGTCTGCCCTTGTTACCTGCAAGTTTGAAGCTGATCTGAAAAAAATTCAAGTCGCTATCGTAGTCACAACATTTTCCCTATGTAAAGTCTATGGGCAAATTTTTTGTCGCTCAAGGTGAAGTAACTCCGAGGTCAATATTCCGATTCGAACTTAACTGAGATTTTATGCCTGTCCACGTTACCTGCAAGTTTGAAGCTGATCTGAATAAAAATAAAGTTGCTATCGTGGTCACAACATATTTTTTTATGCTCAAGGGCAGGTAACTCCAAGGCAAATATTCCGATTCGGCCCAAAATCTAACTTAACCGAGATTTTATGTCTGTCCTCGTTACCTGCAAGTTTGAAGCTGATCTGAAAAAAATTCAAGTCGCTATCGTAGTCACAACATTTTCCCTATGTTAAGTCTATGGGCAAATTTTTTGTCGCTCAAGGTCACGTAACTCCGAGGTCAATATTCCGATTCGGCCCAAAATCGAACTTAACCGGGATTTTATGCCTGTCCTCGTTACCTGCAAGTTTGAAGCTGATCTGAATAAAAATAAAGTTGCTATCGTGGTCACAACGTATCTTTTCATGCTCAAGGGCAGGTAACTCCAAGGCAAATAATCCGATTCGGCCCAAAATCGAACTTAACCTTGATTTTATGTCTGTCCTCGTTACCTGCAAGTTTGAAGCTGATCTGAAAAAAATTCAAGTCGCTATCGTAGTCACAACATTTTCCCTATGTTAAGTCTATGAGCAAATTTTTTGTCGCTCAAGGTCACGTAACTATGAGGTCAATATTCCGATTCTGCCCAAAATCGAACTTAACCGAGATTTTATGCCTGTCCTTATTATCTGCAAGAATGAAGGCGATCAGAAAAAAATTGACGGAGCTAGAGTGATGACAAGCTTTTTCCTATGTTAAGAACGCTCAAGGGCACGTAACTCCTGAATGAATAATCCGATTCAGCCCAAAATCGAACTTGATCGAGATTTCATGCCTGTCCTCGTTATCTGCAAGTATGAAGACGATCAGAAAAAAATTGACGGAGCTAGAGTGATGACAAACTTTTTCCTATGTTAAGTCTATGGGAGCTATATGTTGCCATGGTAACCAGAGTTCCACTCAGATCTGCATGAAAACCTTATGCAGTCTTTCCACTTGCCTAATAATGTTACACATGAAATTTGATCAAAGTCGGCCAAGTAGTCTTCAAGATACACATTTTTGAAATTCACATTAACCCTTATGCAAAAATGCACAAGGGCAGGTAACTCCTAAGTGTATGATCCGATTCTGCCAATTATCAAACTTGACCGAGATTTCATGGCTGTGCTGGTTATCTGTAAGAATGAAGCCAATCCGAACAAAATTGAAGCAGCTACAGTGATGACAACATTTTCCCCATGTTAAGTCGATAGGCAATTTTTCGGGCGCTCAAGGGGACGTAACTCTTGAGTGAATTATCTGAATCATCCCAAAATCGAACTTGACCGAGATTTTATGCCTGTACTGGTTATCTGCAAGAATGAAGTCGATCAGAAAAAAATTGACGGAGCTAGAGTGATGACAAGCTTTTTCCTATGTGAAGTCTATGGGAGCTAGATGTTGCCATGGCAACCAGAGTTCCACTCAGATCTGCCTGAAAACCTAATGAAGCCTTTCCACTTGCCCAATAATGCGACACATGAAATTTGATCAAAGTTGGCCAAGTAGTCTTTAAGATAATCATTTTTGAAATTCCCATTAACCCTAATGCAAAAACACACAAGGGCAGGTAACTCCTAAGTGAATGATCCGATTCTGCCAGTTATCGAACTTGACCGAGATTTCATGGCTGTGCTGGTTATCTGCAAGAATAAAGCCAATCTGAAAATAATTGAAGCAGCTAGGGTGATGACAACATTCTCCCCATGTTAAGTCAATAGGCAATTTTTTCAACGCTCAAGGGCACGTAACTCCTGAGTGAATAATCCGATTCAGCCCAAAATCGAACTTGATCGAGATTTCATGCCTGTCCTCGTTATCTGCAAGAATGAAGTCGATCAGAAAAAAATTGACGGAGCTAGAGTGATGACAAGCTTTTTCCTATGTTAAGAACGCTCAAGGGCACGTAACTCCTGAGTGAATAATCATATTCAGCCCAAAATCGAACTTGATCGAGATTTCATGCCTGTCCTCGTTATCTGCAAGAATGAAGACGATCATAAAAAAATTGACGGAGCTAGAGTGATGACAAACTTTTTCCTATGTTAAGTCTATGGGAGCTATTTGTTGCCATGGCAACCAGAGTTCCAATCCGATCTGCCCGAAAACAGTATGCAGCCTTTCCCCCTACCTGATGATGCTTCACATGAAATTTGATCAAGATTGGCCCACTGGTTCCGGAGATATACTTCTTTGAAAGTGTGGACGACGGACGACGACGACGACGACGGACGCCGGCTCATGGTATACTAATACCTCACATGAGCCTTCGGCTCAGGTGAGCTAAAAATGTGGACGGACAGATTGACGGACGGAGAGATGGACAGACAGGGTGATTACTATAGGGCACCCGCAAATAAATTTGCGGGGCCCTAATAAAACATAAATGTAAGAGGTAAATGGCTGACAATTCGTGCTGGCAGCCAGCACGAATGGTCAGCCATTCACCTCTTACATATCCAATGGCAGCTAACAGACCTCATGGCTACCTCATAGCAGTTTCCAGACCTCTGTGACATCTGATCTGGGTCTTCACTGTTTATCAATGTTTCCAGCAGCAGCCCAGTCCAGATTTTACAGATAAAGAAATTAACAGAACACAGGCGTTTAAGGTGTACTGGGCGACTTTTTGGGTTGATTGTTACCCAAAGTCTCTATCAGTGCTGGAGTCCATGTGACTATCACTGACTTGCAACTTATCCCTTCTCTTGCTGAATATTCATTTTAGCCACACCCATTTCTGACTTTGAACCAATCAGATCACTTGAAGTAATTTATTCCTACAAATTCATAAATAAAAATGTCAAACAGTATAGATCCTGATCAGATGGCTTCTTCAGAAGCCATCTGATCTGAATCTACACTGTTTCAAAAGATAGGGATTGTCATGAACAGCAGGATAGGAGTTATTTATAGACAAGAGGGCCATGATGGCCCTGGATCGCTCACCTGATCCATATGATAGAGTAACAAGTGGGCCTCGGGGAGGGCCATTATTGACCCCAGGGCTAAAATGTGCATAATGTTGAGGGAGGTCTAAAGAGGTGAAGCTTCATACCAAATATCAACAAAGGCTATAATTTGAACAATCTTGCCAAAGGTCCACTAGATGAAGCTACACACCAAATATCAAAGACCTGGGCCTTGGGGTTTCAGACAAAGAAGATTTTTTAAAGATATTCCCTACATTAGCCTATGTAAAACCAAATGGCCCCGGAGCGGGGGCATTTTTGGCTTCAAGGCCATAATTTAAACAATCTTGGTAGGGGTCCACTAGATGAAGCTCCATACCAAATATCAAAGGCATGGGCCTTGGGGTTTCAGAGAAGTAGATTTTTAAAGATTTCCCTATTTAAGTCTGTGTAAAAGCAAAGGGTCTCGGGGCGGGGGCATTTTTGGCCCCAGGGCTAATAGCCTATAATTTGAACAATCTTGATAGAGGTCCACTAGATGAAATTTCACACCAAATATCAAAGACCTAGGCCTTGTGGTTTCACAGAAGAAGATTTTTAAAGATTTTCCCTATATAAAGTAGAAGTAAAACAAAGATCAGGAATCCATACAATTAACTTACTCCACCCATCAAAGACACCAAAGGGAAAGAAATACAAACATTAAGCGACCAGACCATAATGGAAACCTAAACAAAAGAAGGCCATAAGGACAGTTACTTTCCCACAAAATGGCAATATGGCCATCCAAAATTAAAAGACACAAGTGATACACACAGTAAGTAATTAACAACAACATAAATAAATCGCCACAGAAGAACCGCCTTGGGACGGTCCGTGGAAAGATTTCCACCGGGGGGCTTAAATCTATTTTACATGGCCACAATCCTCGCCCTTACTTCCGCTGCGGTTTAGACAAATAATTTGTTCAGTCCGCATGAAGGCCTCCTAACTTATCAGTGCAACATCTCCGTGAACACAAATAATCAAAGAACCACAGAGGTGAGACAACGGTGAATACTCGACAGCAAGAAACCACTGAAATGATGGAGCAAAAGAAAACCAACAGTTAGACTCCATAAGTTATAAGTCTATGTAAAACCAAAGGGCCCCAGAGCGGGGGCATTTTTTGCCCCAGCACTTTAATTTGAACAATCTTGGTAGGGGTCCACTAGGTGACGCTTCATACCAAATATCAAAGACCTGAGCCTAGCGGTTTCAGAGAAGAAGATTTTTAAAGATTTTCCCTATATAAGCCCATGTAAAACCAAAAGACCCGGGGCGGGGGCATTTTTGGCCCCAGCACTATAATTTGAACAATATTGGTAGGGGTCCACCAGATGAAGCTTCATACCAAATATCAAAGACCTGGGCCTTGCGGTTTCAGAGAAGAAGATTTTTCAAGATTTTCCATAAATAAGTCTATGTAAAACCAAAGGGCCCTGGAGCGGGGGCATTTTTGGCCCAAGGGCTATAATTTGAATAATCTTGGTAGGGGTCTACTAGGTGAAGCTTCATATCGAATATCAAAGACCTGGGCCTTGCAGTTTCAGAGACGAAGATTTTTAAAGATTTTCCCTGTATAAGCCCATGTAAAACCAAAAGGCCCTGTGTGTGTGTGTGTGTGTGTGTGTGTAGGGGCGGGGGCTGGGCCTTATGGTGTGAAGCTTCATACCAAATATCAAAGACAAGGGCCTTACGGTTTCAGAGAAGAAAATTTTTTAATGATTTTCCCAATATAAGCCTATGTAAAACCAAAGGGCCCCTGAGCGGGGGCATTTTTTGCCCCAGCACTATAATTTGAACAATCTTGGTACGGTCCACTAGGTAAAGCTTCATACCAAATATCAAAGACCTGAGCCTAGCAGTTTCAGAGAAGAGATTTTTAAAGATTTTCCCTATATGAGCCCATGTAAAACCAAAAGGCCCCGGGTTGGGGGCATTTTTGGCCCCAGGGCCTGGGCCTTGTGGGGTGAAGCTTCATACCAAATATCAAAGACATGGGCCTTACAGTTTCAGAGTAGAAAATTTTTAAAGATTTTTCCCTAAATAAGCCATATAAAACCAAAGGGCCCCAGAGCAGGGGCATTTTTTGCCCCAGCACTATAATTTGAACAATCTTGGCAGGGGTCCACTAGGTAAAGCTTCATACCAAATATCAAAGACCTGGGCCTAGCGGTTTCAGAGAAGAAGATTTTTAAAAATTTTCCCTATATAAGCCCATGTAAAACCAAAAGGCCCCGGGGTCCACTAGATTAAGCCTCATACCAAATATCAAAGACCTGGGCCTTTTGGTTTCAGAGAAGAAGATTTTTCAAGATTTTCCCTACATAAGCCCATGTAAAACCAAAGGGCCCCAGAGCGGGGGCATTTTTGGCCCTAAGGCTATAATTTGAACAACCATGGTTGGGGTCCACTAGATGAAGCTTCATACCAAATATCAAAGACCTGGGACTTGCAGTTTCAGAGAAGAAGTTTTTTTAAGATTTTCCCTGTATAAGCCCATGTAAAACCAAAAAGCCCCGGGGCGGGGGGGTGGGGGGGGGGGGGATGGGGGGGGGGGGGGGGGGGTTTTCAGAGAAGAAAATTTTTATAAAGATCTTCCCTTTATAAGACCATTTAAAACCAAAGGGCCCCGGAGCGGGAGCATTTTTGGCCCCAGCACTATAATTTGAACAATCTTGGTAGGGGTCCACTAGTTGAAGCTTCATACCAAATATCAAAGACCTGGGCCTTGCAGTTTCAGAGAAAAAGATTTTTAAAGATTTTCCCTATATTAGCCCATGTAAAATCAAAGGGGCCCGGGGCGGGGGCATTTTTGGCCCCAGCACTATAATTTGAACAATCTTGGTAGGGGTCCACTAGATGTAGCTTCAGACCAAATATCAAAGACCTGGGCCTTACGGTTTCAGAGAAGAAGATTTTTAAAGATTTTCCCTATATAAGCCTATGTAAAACCAAAGGGCCCCGGAGCGGGGGCATTTTTGGCCCCAGCACTATAATTTGAACAATCTTGGTAGGGGTCCACTAGATGAAGCTTCAGACCAAATATCAAAGACCTGGGCCTTACAGTTTCAGAGAAGAAGATTTTTAAAGATTTTTCCTATATAAGCCCATGTAAAACCAAAGGGCCCCGGAGCAGGGGCATTTTTGGCCCCAGCACTATTATTTGAACAATCTTGGTAGGGGTCCACTAGATGAAGCTTCATACCAAATATCAAAGACCTGGGCCTTGCGGTTTCAGAGAAGAAGATTTTAAAAGATTTTCCCTATGTAAGCCCATGTTAAACCAAAGGGCCCCAGAGCGGGGGCATTTTTGGCCCCAGCACTTTAATTTGAACAATCTTGGTAGGGGTCCACTAGATAAAGCTTCATACCAAATATCAAAGACCTGGGCCTTGCGGTTTCAGAGAAGAAGATTTTTTAAGATTTTCCCTATATAAGCCCATGTAAAACCAAAGGGCCCCGGAGCGGGGGCATTTTTGGCCCCAGCACTATAATTTGAACAATCTTGGTAGGGGTCCACTAGTTGAAGCTTCATACCAAATATCAAAGACCTCGGCCTTGCGGTTTCAGAGAAGAAGAATTTTAAAGATTTTCCCTATATTAGCCAATGTAAAATCAAAGGGGCCCAGGGCGGGGGCATTTTTGGCCCCAGCACTATAATTTGAACAATCTTGGTAGGGGTCCACTAGATGTAGCTTCAGACCAAATATCAAAGACCTGGGCCTTACGGTTTCAGAGAAGAAGATTTTTAAAGATTTTCCCTATATAAGCCCATGTAAAACCAAAGGGCCCCGGAGCGGGGGCATTTTTGGCCCCAGCACTATAATTTGAACAATCTTGGTAGGGGTCCACTAGATGAAGCTTCAGACCAACTATCAAAGACCTGGGCCTTACAGTTTCAGAGAAGAAGATTTTTAAAGATTTTCCCTATATAAGCCCATGTAAAACCAAAGGGCCCCGGAGCGGGGGCATTTTTGGCCCCAGCACTATAATTTGAACAATCTTGGTAGGGGTCCACTAGATGAAGCTTCATACCAAATATCAAAGACCTGGGCCATGCGGTTTCAGAGAAGAAGATTTTTTAAGTTTTTGGTGAAAAAAATCTATTTTTGGCCCCAAAAACCTATCTGTGCAACGGACCGGAACCATTTGAACAACTTTGAAAGGGGACCACCTAAGGATCATTCCTGTGAAGTTTGGTCAAAATCCGATCAGTGGTTTAGGAGGAGATGTCGTTTAAAGAAATTGTTTACGGACGCACGGACGCACGGACGGACGGACGCACGACGGACGACGGACGAAAAGTGATCCCATAAGCTCACCTCGTCACTACGTGACGGTGAGCTAAAAATAGCATGTGACTATCACTGACTTGTAGGAAATCCATGTAACTTATTTATAGACTACAAATGCGTTCATAGGACACGGATGCCCTCGCCTGAAAATATGTCTATGTTTGTATTCATCCATAGAAAGTTATTGACCGTGTTTAAGTTTTGGACACTTTTTTCACATCTGACCTCTTAGTATGACCTTGACCTTGGAGGTAAGGACCTTGGTTTTGTGTGAGGCAGATTGTCTCATGATGGCCAACATTTCTGCCAAGTCATTTTAAAATCCATCCAGAGATAAGAAAGTTATTGACTGCTTTTAAGTTTCGGACCATTTTTTTTACCTTTGACCTCTAAGTATGACCTTGACCTTGGAGGTACGGACCTTGGTTTTGTGTGTGACATATCCTCTCATGATGGTTAACATTTCTACAAAGTAATTTCAAAATCCATCCAGAAATAAGAAAGTTATTGACTGCATTTATGTTTCGGACCCTTTTTTTGACCTTGACCTTGGAGGTACGGACCTGGGTTTTGCATGTGACATATCGTCTCATGATGGTTAACATTTCTACAAAGTAATTTCAAAATCCATCCAGAAATAAGAAAGTTATTGACTGCATTTAAGTTTCGAACCCTTTTTTTGACCTTTGACCTTGACCTTGGAGGTACGGACCTGGGTTTTGCATATGACACGTCGTCTCATGATGGTTAATATTTCTGCTGAGTAATTTTAAAATCCATCAAGAAATAAGGAAGTTATTGACTGCGTTTAAGTTTCGGACGGACGCAGGAATGGACGGACAGACAGGGGCAACGCTATATGCCCTTTCCACCATTCTTCGAACGGCGGGAGCATAAAAATAGCAGCTTTGATGTTTCATAAAAGGGTTATCTGTAGAGTCTGGACTGGAATCATGAGTTGGGCTTGGCAAACAGTGTAGTCATGGATCAGATGCCACAGAATACAGGGTCTGATCAGGGTCAGATGCCAAAAACCACAGCGTCTGATCAGGGTCTACAAGGTTTGCTTACAGTACAGGAATTTAAAAGAAACAGTCTAAGTTTTAGGCCCATTTTCCCAATCTACTCTCAGAGACAAGTGACCCACCAGTACTCTCAGTGCTTTGATTAAGTACTTTATGGACAATGATAAACCCATTTTGTACCGGCCCCCGCCCATAGGGGCTTGAAGAAATATATGGGCTGCATGATGCTTCCACGCAGAGCTGAATCCGGCCTGCACACTAGTAGTGGTAAACCGCTTAGAGGATCTAAGCCTGTCCAGGAACCACGGTGCGAGGCGGACCATCAATGCTAATAAACCCTATTGGTTTCATTGGGCGACAGGGCTTGAGATGTCATTTCATCTCAATGTCGGGTAAAAGTCCCACAAAATTGGAAGCAACCTCTCCAAAATGACCTTTACAGTGTTGGCGGGGACGTTAAACCTCAAATCAAACAAACGGAAACCCCAAAACAAGTAGTTGGCAAACAGTGCAAGCCCAGATCAGAGGCCACAGAATGCAGCATCTGATCAGTGCCTACACTGTTTGCAAAACATTCAGCCAGTTTCCAAATAGATTTTAAAGAAATCATTTAACTTTTTGCAAATAGTGTAGGCTCGCGTTCTGAGGCGTCTGATCTGGGCCTGCACTGTTTGCCAAGTACCCGTTTTTGGGTTTCCGGTACAAAATGGGTTAAATTATTTGGGCAACGTCAAGCGATTTTGGTACTTATCGCCTATGCGAGCAGCGAAGGTTCAGGTGAGCCTGCGTATCTGCGCAGTCTCGCCAGAACCTTCACTGCTCACTCATACAAGCAGTGAATCAAGAGGAACCTTCAGACAGAAAGCCATATCCCTAGCCCCTCTGAATGGCAGGGCATGCGCAGTTAAAACTTGTCATGACTGAATGCTCGAAGACACAAATTCGCTTGGCGGGGCTCATTTTAGATATTGAAATAAGAGGTACTGTGAACAAATAATAAGGTGTTGTTTGTAACCCTTGTCCTGCTGAGTATTTGTATATGCCACACCCACTACCGATAATCAACCAATCAGATTATTTGATGCAAATTATTGCAACAAATTCACAATCTGAATGGCAAACAATGTAGATCCTGATCAGATGGCTTCGTCAGAAGCCATCTGATCTGGATCTTCATTGTTTGGAAAATAAGGCATATCCGGGCTCAGCAGGACAAGGGTTAATGGTGATTTCATTGGCTGAGCTACATCAGTTTTTGTTGATTCTTGGTTCAATATGTCTTCAGTAAAAATATGATATTCAATAACTTTAAGATAATTTCTTCCTTTGACATTGGGCGTCATGTTCATCTAGGGTTTAATTAGTTCGCTTTTGGGGGTAGTCTTATTCTTCCCCGACACAAAAGGATTTGTCTAAGATTACAATAGATACCCGTGATTTTTTTTTATTATAAAGATCTACAAACCGCATTTACCTTGAATATTCAAAATTAAAACTCTCTCGTTTTTTTGTGTTGAGGTTTTACATCCCAAAAACACTATTAAGGTAATTTTGGAGATGTTGTTTTCGATTTTGTGGGACCTTTAGCGGACATTTCTCAAGCTCTACCCCCGGCTCGCCCAACCAAACTTATCATGTAACACATAATAGATACTATGCTTTCCTGCAAACAACGGAAACCATCTGAGAGTCCCAACTTATATGACTGGAGCTGCATGATGCAGGCGAAGACAGGTGAGTTTAACTACCATATTTACTGTAAACAGTGTGAAAACAGATGATACGCCACAGATTACGAAGTCTCATCAGGGTCATCACTGTTTGCAATCATACTTTCTTCCCAAGACAGGGAGAAGCCTCCGTGGTGTAGTGGTTACGCTACTCGCCTTGTAAACCAGGGGTCGCAGGATCAATCCTGGGCTTCTGCAGACTTTTGGATGAGTCTTTAAACCAAGTCTCTATATGACCTTAGCTGTTGGTGGGACGTAAAACTCATACACTCACTCACTCCTAAGACAAGGAAGTCCTGCAGCTATTTTTAGACACAACATTAGGTTGTAAATTGTACAGACATTAACCCTTATCTTGCTGTTAACGACAACCCCTATCTTTGCAAACAGTGTAGATCCAGATCAGATGGCTTCTGAAGAAGCCATCTGATCAGGATCTACACTGTTTGGCATTCAGTTTATGAATTTGTAGCAACAAATTACATCAAGTAATTTGATTGGTTGATAGACAGAAATGGGTATGGCTTAAATGAATATTCAGCAAGATAAGGGTTAAATATGGTAAAGAACCTTATTTTAGTTCATTTAGATGGTCTTTGGTTCTTCTTCTGGTTGTGTCAAGTGTATGGGCCCTCATTTTTGTTACATCACTGTGGTTCAATTTGATGTACATACTTTTTTCTGTAATGTCTCACTTATTGCATTAGGAAACCTCTATGTGAGCCTACTGAACAATCCTCTTGTCCTGGGAGCGGGGTGGGGGCCTGTGAAAAGGCTGCTTTGCCTTTTATGTTGTGTATGTAGATGTAGGGATCTTACTCGAGTAGTCATTTCATATGAAATTTAAAGAAAGGCCTTGTGACATGGAATGCACATGTGAAATATGAAAGCCATACCACTAACCAATCAAAAATTATGGTCAATAGAAAGTTTTTTAAAAAGTAGGTCAAATGTCAAGATCAAGGTCATGAGCCCAAAAATCATGGTGTCACTGGAAAGGTTTTGTGACATGGAATGCACATGTGAAATATGAAAGCCATATCACTAACCAATCAAAACTTATCGCTAATGTTTAGGTTTTTAAAAAGTAGGTCAAATGTCAAGGTCACAAGGTCAAAAATTATGGTACCACTGGAAAGGACACAGGGAATGCACATGTGAAATATTTAAGTCCTGTCACTAACCAATCAAAGGCTATGGGCAATGTTAACGCTTTTAAAAAGTAGGTCAAATGATTAGGTTAAGCATTATGGTACCGCTGGAAAGATCTTGTGACACAGAATGCACATGTGAAATATGAAAGCCCTATCACTTACAGAACGAAAGTTATGGCCAATGTTAAAAGTTTTTAAAATGTGGGTCAAATGTCAAGGTCAAGGTCAAAACTTATAGTACCACTGGAAAGGTCTTGTGACATGGAAAGTACAAGTGAAATATGAAAGCCATATCATTAACCAATATCAAAACTTACAGCCAATGGTTTTTTAAAAGTAGTTCAAACGTCAAGGTCAAGGTCACGAGGTCATGAATCATGGTACCACTGGAAAGGACTAATGACAGGGAATGCACATGTGAAATATGAAAGTCCTCATCGAGGCGGTCTAACGCATGCCAAAAATCTATATTTTAGCGCAGATTTAAGAAAAATTAGGTTAACCCCTGTAAACCCCAGTTTTACTGTATTAAGGTGGTGTTCAAGGGGGTCAAAACTATATAGGCATGTTTGCGTGATGCACAATGCCAAGATTAGCTTTGCTGTAGAACAACCACTCCCTGGAGTGATAATCACATGGACAACAGAAGCATAAAGCTAATGCTCTTATTAACTTTGGGTTGAATGGTAAGTTCATGATTACCTGACAAAACAAAGTGCAAAGATTCACTGTACTGTTTCTGAATCTGAACAAATATAATTCACTCCCAGATGCTGCGTCTAAAAATAGCCAGATGAGTAGCAAACAGTAGACTGATGAGATGCCACATTCTGTGATGTCCCAAATAATTTTGCTTAGGCCTATCTCAGTAAATTTATATACTGTATCTTTTGTCTAAGCAAATGTTTTAAATGTAAATATATTCAAGACATGACCTTTGTTTTGACATCCCAATTAACCCTTATCTTGCTGTTCACGACAACCCCTATCTTTGGATACAGTGTAGATCCAGATCAGATGGCTTCTGAAGAAGCCATCTGATCAGGATCTACACTGTTTGACATTCAGTTTATGGATTTGTAAGAATAAATTACATCAAGTAATTTGATTGGTTGATAGACAGAAATAGGTGTGGCTTAATTGAATATTCAGCAAGAGAAGGGTTAATTTCCTGTGTTATACAGACCCCTTAAAAATTTAGGGAAAACATCAGCTAAACTGCAAATGTCACTGTTTGAGTTCCTGGTCCAAAATTAGTCCTGCTAAGCTGTTGACCAGTATTCATGTGTGGTCAGTTTCAGCTCTGCCTGGAGGCACTATGCAGCCCAATCTATTTCTCCAAGCCCCGATAGGCGGGGGTGACTCATGTGTTGGAACATTGGCAGACAGTGAAGACCCAGATCAGTGGCCGCAGAATGATGCAAATGATCAAGGTCAACACTTTTTGCTTTAAGAAAAAAAAATGAAGGTGTCCATTAACCCTTTTGTACCAAATGGAATCTTCCACCTTATATATGGCAGGAGTCCATTTTGAAAATTAGGGGTGTCCGGTTGTGTTTTCTTCAAAATTTATACTTGAAATGGCTTAACTTTTTGCAAACAGTGTAGGCCCTGATCAGATGCCGCGTTCTGCGGCGTCTGATCTGGGCCTGCACTGTTTGCGGAGATACCCCTTTAGGGGTTTCTGGTACTAAATGGGTTAACAATATTTTCCGTCAAAAATAGAATTAGGCCTGACACCCCTTATAAGACAAATGGACTTGTCCAACATATAGCAATGGAAGAGTCCACTAGTATACAATGGGTTAAGGACCATTTCTTCAGCCTACACTCAGAGGCCATCAACCCACCAATGCTGTCAGTGCTTTGATTACAGCTTCGGGGGTGGAGTGGGTGGGGGGGGGGGTGCAGATAAGGGGGATAAGGGGGTGGGCAATGGTAAACTTCAGCTGGTATAGCCTCAGATTAGAAGGGGTATCCAAATATCCAAATATTATTTTTCTTATTTCTTTCTGGCATAAAAATGTGTTGTTGGTACTCCTTAGAAGCGCCTTGCTGAGGCGCTTCTAATGAGTACCCACAACATTATTTTCATGCAGGAATAAGAAAAATATCAGCACATTTCAATTGAAAAACAAATTTACCTTGCCATACTGAAGTTCCCCCAAGCATCTTGTGAAGGAAATAATGGTCGTCCAACTCTTTCCGTGTCCCCGTAATACATCGAATTAACGTAACACGACGATGCCATTTTGTAACAGAACACAAATAGTCTTTTCTGGTTCAAACCAATAAAGCAGAAAAAATCACATTTATTCAGTCATTAATCCTCTTTGCCTTAACACCTACGTATTATCAATTCCAATAACAAAAATAGCAGCCGATTTACATCTATTTTAATCTGATTAAACACCAGAAAGTGTCGGCTTTTGTCACTTCCTGTGACAAGAATCATTCCGTTTAACCCCTTTTGTACCAAATGGAATCTTCTTCCTTATAGCAGCAGTCCATTTCAAAATTTAGGGGTGTCAGGTTGTGTTTTCTTCAAAAATGTATTTGGAAAAGGGTTAAACTCTTTTTGCAAACAGTGTAGGCCCTGATCAGACGCCGCATTTTGCGGCGTCTGATCTGGGCCTGCACTGTTTGCCAATTACCCATTTTGGGGTTTCCGGTAGAAAATGGGTTAACCCTGCAACTGCAACATAAAATCCTATAGCAGACTGAAATCTGATTTTTTTTTAAATATTTATCATGGTAAATAAGGCTTGACATTACATGTGTATCATGTGCTGATTCATGTACAATGTCATGCCTTATTTTCACTGAAAAATAGGAAGGAAAAAAAATGCTCTGAAAATGTTGTCCACTAGTCATGCTTAGCAGTCAAAGGGTTAAGTTTTCCATTTTCAAAATCCATCACAAAATATAAATCCGTGGAAAAAGCATATAAATCCATGGAAAACAGTCACAAAATGACAGCTCAGCCAGCTGTCATTTCTATTGTTGTTGTTTTATTTTTTTTTACTTTATATCATCCAAAGGCAGGCAAAGTACTTGTTAGTATCTTCCCTCACATACAATTGTTTATACCAGATAGTGATACCAGTACACCTTACCTGGCCACCATTCAAGTTTGACTAAAGGCCAATCAGTACTTTTTCCCTGAAGATTTAGCTACGTAAATATACCAAAAAATTCGAAAATTCGAAAATCGGCCACCACACTATCTACATAGTTTACAATCGGATGACTTTCTATTAAGCTCTGTTACAGAATGTGCTGACTCAAAGGCCAATAATTCAGATCTAGATCAGGAGCAGTCTGATCAGGGTCTAAACTGTTTGCCTGCAGCCCTGGTTATTATGGTAACTGTCAGTCAGATCATTGAAAATCCAGGCAAAAAGACCGGCTGACTAGTGAAGACCCTCATCAGCCAGTGTATCCATGTTAAAGCTTGGTCCTGAGTTTCGGAACTTTGGTTTGTGGCTTGCCAAGGGCTGATCACAAGCGAGACTTTTATCCCTTATCCTGCTGAATATTCATTTAAGCCACATCCATTTCTGTCTATCAACCAATCAAATTACTTGATGTTATTTATTGCTACAAATTCATAAACTCAATGTCAAACAGTGTAGATCCTGATCAGATGGCTTCTTCAGAAGCCATCTGGTGAAGAAGCCATCTGATCTGGATCTACACAGTTTGCTAAGATAGGGGTTGTCGTGGGTTATTTTGTCACGTTTATCTCTGTATCTCGTAAGATAGTTTTTCTTTAGGTTAAGCAACAGGTTCTTGCTGGAAGTAAACAATATTTTCCACTCAATCTAAATATACAATGATATTCAAAACATTATCTAACGCGATGTAGTTTAATACCAATGAATATAAAAACAGTTTTGTGGCTTTTCTTAACAAATCAAAATAAATTATTTTTGTATCTATTGTGTAAAGCCTACCAGTTGTATGACAGTTAAACAGAGTAGAAACATAATTACAATTTTAGCAGTTGACATTTTCATTTTTTTTTTCTTTTCGCAGAAAATTAGGGGACAACTAGTCAAAATTGTTATTTGGCGAGGTAAATTGGCAAATTTACTGTCGGAAATTGCCGTAAAACGTTATTTTCTACCGTAAAACCGAGGATTTATCTCCCCAAATGAGACGCTGAGTGGTAAAACAGAAATTCCAACTGTAAAACTGACCATTTGGCATTTACCTCCCCAAATGACAATTTTGAAGACAGTAACTTATCCCTATTCTAATGCATTTATTCAGTTGTTTAGTTATTTTGCACAAAACCAAGCCAATGAAAAGCGATATTCTTTGATGACGTTGGGTAACTGACTGTATATCGCAGAATGCACTGTCGCAAATTTTTGTGGTTATCAAATCCGAAATATGAAAGTGCATTAGAATAAGGCTAATATCATCACGAAAACATGCCTATATAAATTTGACCCCCTTAAACCCCACTTTTATTTAGTAAAACTGGGGTTTGCAGGGGTATACATTATTTTTCATATCTCTGCTCAAAAACAGAGATTGTGGGTAACTGTTAGAACAGCCTTGACGAGGCGGTTCTAACGAGCATCCACAATCTATGTTTTAGGCAGAAATAAGAAAAATATTGAATTTTTTCATCTGAAAATTTTCATTTTTCGGTGGTAAAATTTTCAGTGTATTTGTATAGGCGTGTTTTCGTAATGATTTAATGTGCATTGTCAGGGTTCAGAGAAGAATAAGCTTGATATCATGTGACATCTGTCGAAGGCCTGATACAGTAAAATTCCTTATTAAGACCACCTTTGGGACTGTTCAAAAGTGGTCTTTAAGACCACTTTTGAACAGTTCCAAAGATGGTCTCTCACTAGATGACACCGGGTGTATTTCGTTTGTTTGATTTGAGGTTTAACGTCCCAGTCAACGCTGTAAAGGTCATTTTGGAGACGTTGCTTCCAATTTTGTGGCTAAGATGAAATGACATCTAAAGCCCTGTCGCCCAATGAAATCAATAGGGTTTATAAGCATGGACGGGCCGACTCGCACCGCTTTGCCTGGGCAGGCTTAGATTCTCTAGGCTGTTTACTGAGTACTCCTGTGCGGGTCGGTTTCAGCTCTGCGTTGAAGCATCATGCAGCCCATAAATTTCTACAAGACCCGATGGGTGGGGGCCAGACCCCGGGTGTAGAACACACGAAGAGAGAATAACTGAAACCTTTTAGATATGATTTTTAAGAAGAATTAAGAATTAGGTGGTCTGAATGTTACTTTATCATATGACGTCAAGTCTGAGAGTGTAATAAAGCCATGTAATAGTTTCGATAATCCACTAGTGGATTTAATATGCAAATTAGCTAGATATGTCCCGTAACGTTAAATGTACGGCGTCCTTAACGACGTCGCGTTTACTAATGGCGGAATATTGACATTTTTGTATGGCGGAATATTGACATTTTTGTAAACAATTGTGAATAAAATGCCTTTTAAATGCCATAATTTTTTTATGATAAATAGAATCTTGCATTCGTGGTCATGCATTATTGAATTTATTAAACTTGTTGAGGAAAAGGAATAAAATGCTCGGCAAAGCCTCGCATTTTATCCCTTTTCCTCAACTCGTTTAATAAATTCAATAATACATGCCCACTCATGTAAGATCCTCTATGTATTGCATGTGGTTTGTCTGCTTTCAGAGAATTTAGAAAATAAGGCATGATAATAATAATAATAATAATAATCAACCTTATTTATAGAAGGTAACACGTTTAGTACTAGTACTAATCTTCCATGTGGCCCTCTTTTCCTGGGTAGAAACCAGTACTAAGCAATGTGGATAAAGTCTCTTGCTCAAGGAAACAACACTTGGCACTTGCGGGGATCAAACCGGCTACCTCTCGATCTCAAATCCGATGCTTTACCACTGCACCACAGCGCTCCATTATGTATGTATTGGGTCTGCTTGGTATTTGTTTTGCCCAGAAGATAGAAGCCTCTGTGGTGTAGTGGTTACGCTACTCGCCTTGTAAACCAGGGGTCGCAGGATCGATCCCGGGCTTCTCCAGACTTTCGGATGAGTCTTTAAACCGAGGTCCCGTCTCCGTATGACCTTAGCTGTTGGTGGGACGTAAAACTCAAACACTCACTAACTCATTTGCCCAGAAGATGATCCATAAAAATATCAAACCATAATTCCTACTAAGGAGTCCACATGAAATATATGTGGATAATCTGCTCTCAGAGAAATTAAACTATGGGCCAATGGCAGCGTCGCCTGATTGAGGAGGATCATGATGTTACACTGTGCCATGGTAACCATTTTGGCAATCAGATCAGATGGCCTTTAGCAATTCTTAAATGTGCCAGCGCACGACAAAATCTACATTAAGATATGTGCGTCCAACGAAGAATCAGATCAGCCTGCGCAGCCATATAGTCTAACAAGAGACTTCTCTTGCTGCCTGGCCGCCCTCGCCCATAGGGGCTTGAAGAAATACATGGGCTGCACGATGCTTCCTCGCAGAGCTGAATCCGGCCCGCAAACTAGTACTGGTAAACCGCTTAGAGGATCTAAGCCTTCCAGGAACCCCGGTGCGAGGCGGACCGTCCATGCTAATAAACCCTATTGGTTTCATTGGGCGACAGGGCTTGGGATGTCATTTCATCTCAATGTCGGGTAAAACACCCACAAAATTGGAAGCAACGTCTCCAAAATAACCTTTACAGTGTTGACAGGGACGTTAAACCTCAAATCAAACAAACAAAATCTCTTGCTGCCATGCGCAGGCTGATCTGTGTCTTTGCTGGGCACACATGTCTCATTGTAGGTTTTGTCGTGCGCTGGCTCAAATATCAAACCTTATTTTGCTGCCCAGTGGACAATCCACTTGAAATCATAACCCTTGTCCCGCCTCATAAATTAATTTAGACACACCCATTTAAATTTCAACCAATCAATTAAATTACTTATGTAATTTATTCATTCAAATTTGCAAACTTAATGACAAACGGTGCAGATCCTGATCAGATGACAGAATCCATATGATCAGGATCTACAATGTTTGCAAATTGCAAAGGTAGGGGTTGTCGTGAACAGTAAGATAAGGGTGAAGCTAATTTTTCGCTCTAAAAAAAAAAGGAGAAAAAAAAGCAATAACAATAATACAGTAATAATAACAATTATAATAATAAAAAAATTGAATGTCGTCTACTACTTAAGTTTTCTGCATATTTTTAAATAACGATTATGATTCTCCTAATTTGACAATTTTTGGCGCCTTTTTAAACTGTAATAAAATTATAAATCCATGCTTTTTGGAGCATAAAGAGGACATTATTAGTGTCCAAATATAAATAAAGCTGTCACAAATCTTATAAATGCGTCACAAAAGGTAAAAAGTATGAGCAATTTATTCTAACTTCTGTATATTTTGTACAGGTGCTTTTAACCCATTTAGTACCGGAAACCCCTAAACGGGTACTCTCGTAAACAGTGAAGGCCCAGATCAGACGCCACAGAGCGCGGCGTCTGATCAGGGCCTACACTGATTGCAAAAAGTTAAGCCACTTTCCAAACAGATTTTAAGAAAACACCACCTGACACCCCTAAATTTCAAAATGGACTCATGTCATATATTAAAGGAGGAAGATTCCATTTGGTACAAAAAGGGTTAAGCCATCCGATGCCTTTGTTCTCTTAACGAATCTCATTTTTCAAACAGTTTTCTTTCTGACCTTTATTATTATACCACAACCTCATGTCAACACGGTTTTAATATGGATACCAAAAATGTGTAGATTATACAGAAAATTACCATCCAACAGAAAAATGACCATTAATGGCCTTTTTTTTTTCACAATAAACTATACATCTTTGTTTGCATTATACATAAGTACTTGATCAGTACAGTGCACATTCTTTCAACAGACATGTAACTGTCAACTGAAAACTGCCCTTGTCACGGTCAAGTCAAAAGTTTGTTTGTTTGTCTTGGAGTTTAAGGGCCCAGTCAACACTAGTTAAGGTCATTTTTGAGCCGGTCAGTTTACCTCTCCACACTTTTCCTGGGCAGGCTTATACGTAAGCGGTTCACCAGTACAGTGCACATTCTTTCACCAGAAAATCAAATCAAATGTTCATGATCAACCTCTTTGAAACAATGCTGCTGGTTTGACCTTCAGCAGTTTACCAGTACTCATGTTCAGTTAGTTTCAGCTCTGTTGGGAAGCACCATGCAACCCAACCTATTTCTCCAAGCCCCTATGGAGATGGCGAAGGCACAGAATGCTGCTGGACCCAGTGGGGATCGAACCCATAACCTCTTGATAACTAATTAGAAGAGCATCTCATAGGCCCTAATAAGGATAATTATGAGATATTTTCCTTATTTCTCCATAAAACAATAATTATGCTGCGGGTACTTATTTAACTATCCATAAGGTATGTAATGATGCCAGAGGAGGAGAGAATTTCAAGATGGCCATCCAGGTGGCCATCTTGGATATTTGAATGGAACAATGTCTGCATGTTGCCACGGTTTGGGCTCATCTGACATTCTGTTCAAGAGATGTGTGTTTTAGGAATTTCAAAATGGCTGACATAGCAGCCATCTTGGATATCGGAATGGAATGATTTTGGCAATTCTGAATCTACATGTAGCCCTGATGTGTCGCATCAAGTTTCAGCTCAGTCAGACTTTCAGTTGGGGAGCAGCTGTCATTTATAGAGCTTCAAGATGGCCACCAAGGCTGCCATCTTGGACATAGGGATGGGATGTTTTTACCAATTCTGAATCAAAATCAAAATGTAGCCCTGATATGTCCCATCAAGTTTCAGCACAATCAGACGCCCCGTTGGGGAGCAGCTGTCATTTATAGAACTTGAAAATGGCCACAAAGGCTGCCATCTTGGACAGAAGAATGGAATGATTTTAGCCATTCTGAATCAACATGTAGGCCTGATATGTCCCATCAAGTTTCAGTGCAAGCAGACGTCGTTTATAGAACTTCAAGATGTCCACCAAGGCTGCCATCTTGGACATGAGGATGGGATGATTTTAACCATTCTGAATCAATTCACCTGTTGCCCTGATGCCTTCCATCAAGTTTCAGCTAAATCCAACATTTGGTTTGTGAGGAGGTGTCATTTTTTTTTAAGAACTTCAAGATGGCTGCCATATGGTTACCCCGGCAGCCATCTTACGACATCCAAATGGAACGACTTTAGCAATTCTGGATCTCCATGTTTTCACAATGCCTCCTATCGGGTTTCGGCTCAATCTATATGATTTTAGGTTCTGGGGGAGATTTGGTAAAGAATTTCAAGCTATGGTGGCCATCTTGAATATCAGATTGGAACGATGTTTGGTTCGTGAGGAGAAGTTGTTTAAATCATTTCAAGATGGCAGCCATCTTTGATATCAGAGCGGAAAAATTTTAGCAATTCTCCATTTTGTTTCCCGATGTATCAAGTTTCAGCTCAATCTACTTTGATTCTGGCGGAGTTCTTGGTAAAAGAATTGTAAGCTGGCTGCCATTGTCAAAGCCTCCCATCAAATTTCAGCTCAATCTGACTTTTCAAGATCGTGGTAACCATGGCCATCTTGGATATCGGAACAGTCCAAGGTTTTAGCAATTCTGAATCTCCATCTTACCCACAATGCCTACTCCAAGAACCAGCTCAATTTGACTTACATTCCTGGAGGAGAATGCGAAAATGTAAGCCTCCGTGGTGCAGTGGTTACGCTACTCGCCTTGTAAACCAGGGATCGCAGGATCGATCCCGGGCTTCTCCAGACTTTCGGATGAGTCTTTAAACCGAGGTCCCGTCTCCGTATGACCTTAGCTGTTGGTGGGACGTAAAACTAAAAAAACTCACTCACTGATGACTGAGTACAGACAAATGACTCTCTGTATTAAAGCAGGTATAGATAAATAACACTCTCAGACTTGCTTGAACCCTAATAAGGTCACATGCCTGACCTTAAACCTTATCTTGCTGTTCAGGATAAGGCCTACCTTTGCAAACAGTGTAGATCCAGATCAGATGGCTTCTGAAGAAGCCATCTGATCAGGATCTACACTGTTTGCCATGCAGTTTGAGTACTGAATATAATAAATCAAGTAATCTGATTGGCTGATAGCTGGTAATGAGTGTGGCTTATTCGTTTTCTTCTTTCTCTCCTGTCCCTCCCTGTCCCTCACATTCATCTCCTCTACTGTCTCTTCTGTCGCTTTTCTCCCTCTCTCTGGGAGATGACACACAATGACCCACAAGGGTGGACGTGTCGTTAAACCCGAACACAATCAATCAACCTAAAATTTGAACAAGTACCCGGTGTTGTGTCTTAAAATCATCTGGATGAGTGGAAAACACTGTAGACCCTGATGAGATGCCTCATTCTGCAGTGTCTCATCAGGGTTTATACAGTTTGCTCGGGCCTGTCTGTTCGTAAACATACAGTATATACATTTGACCTAAAGTAGGAAGATAAGTTTTGTGTATTAGTTATGTTATCTATTTTGTTTGAACAGCAGGTTTGACATAATTAAATGAGACAAGATAGGGAAGACCAGAATGATAAAAATGTGTTTGTACCCTGTGACACCTTAGAAATTCTACTACCTGCAGTTTGGCTTTCTGTGACCTTATATCATGATTTTCAGAATCTTACAGGAGAAAAGGCACTTCATTTTTTTTAAATTTTTTTTTTGGTTTTGGTTTACGACCCTTTCAAGATTATTTCACTCATATTGAGCTGATCGTTAATCAGAGGTGGGCAAAAACCGGAGTACCTGGAGAAAAACCACCTGACCTTCCGTTGCAGAACTTGGCATCTCACATGTGACCCGAGCGAGGCTCGAACCACAGCGGTGAGAAACCTAATGATTAAGAGTCAGGGCTCTTATCCTCTAGGCCACGGAGGCCCGTGCACTTCATCATAAGGTTCCGTAGAGATCATGACATTTATTTATTCTTTAGGCATTATAAAATCTTACCCCCTTACCCGGCTGTTCACGACAACCCCTACCTTTGCAAACATTGTAGATCCAGATCAGATCAGGATCTACACTGTCTGAATTTGAACAAAAATATTGTCATGTAATCTGATTGGCTCATAGTCAGAAATGGATGTGGCTTGTTAAAATATTCAGCAGAATAAGGGTTAAAACTCATCTCAACACTTAAACTGTCTATCACAATATTAATTTGCAGACTTCATTTTTTTTTCTTATTTTCAGAGGCAATTGAGCCTGACCTTACTGTTGAAACATCTGCTCATGGTTTGTCTGGCCTGACTGTTCTCTGCTCAAGAAACTTCTGTGTTGTCTTGTCCTACTGAATATTTTAATCTGCCTCGCCCACTACCGATTATCAACCAATCAGATTACTTGATACAAATTATTGCAACAAATTCACAATCTGAATGGCAAACAATGTAGATCCTGATCAGATGGCTTCGTCAGAAGCCATCTGATCTTGATCTTCATTGTTTGGAAAGGTAAGACATATCTGGGCTCAGCATGCCAATGGTTTTCAAATGCCTTAATTGCTGCAGGGTTGACCTTTGATGGAAATTATTTGTTCCTCTCTTACGCCACCTACAGCTTGAAGAAATATATGGGCTGCATGATGCTTCCACGCAGAGCTGAATCCGGCCCGCAAACTAGAACTGGTAAACCACTTAGAGGATCTAAGCCTGTCCAGGAACCGCAGTGCGAGGCGGACCGTCCATGCTAATAAACCCTATTGGTTTCATTGGGCGACAGGGCTTGAGATGTCATTTCATCTCAATGTCGGGTAAACGTCCCACAAAATTGGAAGCAACGTCTCCAAAATGACCTTTACAGTGTTGACGGGGACGTTAAACCTCAAATCAACCAACCAACACCACCTACAGCCAACTATGTGTGGTTCAATAAAGTTCTGTTCTGTTCTATTGTGTTTACCTAAAAGGTCACACATTTAGCTTGTCAGTTACTTTTCCTTTGAAGTTCTATGCTTTTTTTATTTCAGTTTTTTTTCTCAGTGACTGGAATCTGTATCATTTTAAGCCAAGTATTCCATTGCTGTTTTTTCTCTCTCTTAACAGCTTTTAAGGATAGCCTCCCTTGTAAATTCCTTATCAACAAGTATTAGCTCCTTTAAATTTGATGCCTGTCTTAAAATAAATAAATGCAATCTCCAGCCAAGATGGAGCCTAAGAGAAGACAAATATTTTAAGCCTTCCAAACTGGGAGACTGGCAAATAGTATTGTCCATGATCAGATGCCGCAAAATGTTGGACTACAGAACTGGATTTTCTGTTAAAATAAACCATATTTCAACTGAAACTGGAAACAGACCTGTGTCGAGCTGTCCAGGGGAAGATTCTATTTGTCAATAACGGGTTGATCTGAAAATGCCACTAACATGATCAGTCTCGGGTTGATTGCTTCCTCAGACATGGAAGAACTCGAAACCATTACTTCCAAACAAAACCTACACTGCTTATCATAGATCTGGCATAGAACAAACCCTCTCAGAGAGATATAATGAGTTTTTCATGCCTCTGCTTAGAAAAAATCCAAATATTTAGAAACTAGAAGATGATCGGCTGAGTGAAAGAAACAGATTTCTCCAAGAATGCACCTAAATCTGAACCTTAATCAGCATACAACTCCCAAGAATTAGCTACTACTTCAAAGGAAAATGTCTTCAGCCTATGTTTATTTTTTTTTCTTTTTTTTTTATCAAATATTTTAGGTCAATTGCTTGTCAATCCATGCAAACCTATATATGCAACATAAATAATGTAACGCAATGAAACAGAACATTAACCACCAACAACCAGTTTAGGGGCCCTTGCATCCACAGACCTTGGAAATGGGGGCCATTTGGAAATTAAGGGGGCCCTTACATTATACTATATAAAGTTGCCATTTTGGCTGCATGATAACAATGGAGACAAGTAAGACATCATAAACAGGTTCAATTTTTTTGGACTTGTCTGATATGTTTAAATCAGTATAAAGCAGAAGGTCTTTGCATTTGTTTTATTTTAAGGAAAATGCAATGAAATTTATTTCTAGCAGGTAAAAATCACGAACTAGAAATGTGTCAATATGCTATAGATGCCCCTGCCCAGGGGCACTCCACACCCTGAAAAAAAAATGCTGCAACAACACAGGGCTCGAGAAACTGAAGAATCCAAAACGGTCCAGCCAGATTTCCCCGAAAAATACGGAAACTGCCGATCGGTTTCGGTAATTTCCATAAACGTCCTTGGGGATTTGCAATTTCAAAATATGTTATTAGCTTAAAGAATGACATACCAGTGTTGCTCTTACACTTGACAACGGATATGAGCACCAGTATCTCGATTATAAACAGCAATTATTCCTCACATCGTTCAGATTTCATCTACTTTCATCATTTTCTATGCCAGATTTCATCTACTTTCATTTTCCCAATATCCGGGTCACTTAAAACCTGAAAACCGCTAAAGGGAAACAACCGACGTGGGGCAGTCAAAGACCAGTTCGATGGTCACTATATTTTATCCCTTTTTAAAACCTCTAAAATGTTTCTTTTATTTCACGCATTTTATTTTCTTTACAAATGGCGACAGATAATGAACAACAGCTGACCATCATGGGTATGGGTGGAGGTATTACTGAAAAAAAAATAGACTTGTATCTGTCATCATACCCAATAATTATGAACCAAATCCATTATATGGTTTGGAAAATAAGAGCTCTTAAGAAAAATATATTTCTAAGTCTCTGACCTTGACCTGTGACCTTGACCTTGAGATTATAGGCATGGGTGGGGGTATCACTGAATAAAACTGACCTGTATCTATCATCATACCAAATATGAACCAAATCCATCATATGGTTTGGAAAATATGAGCTCTTAAACTATTGTAACATTCATGGCCTTGACCTTGAAATTATGGGCATTAGTGGGGATAATGCTGAATAAAACTTTAGACCTGTATAGTATAAGCTGGCCTCAGTAGCTCAGTCGGATGCGCCTTTGACTGCTGATCAGGATACCTGCCGGGGTCGGCAACATCCTTTCGTGGCGATTGATCATGAAATCTTTTCTTCGGTCATCATCACCATTCCCCTGATTCAAGAAGGGCAGTTGTCAGTTTCTGGCGAAAGAATGTGCACTGTACTGGTTAACCGCTTATGTATAAGCCTGCCCAGGAAAAGTGTGGATAGGTAAACTGGCTGGTTCGAAAATGACCTAAAATAGTGTTGACTGGGATGCTGAACTCCAATACAAACATGAGCCAAATCCATCATATGGTTTGGATAATATGAGCTCTAAAATAACAATTTAACATTAAAAATTTCAAAGACCATGACCATGACCTTAACCTAGTGTCATCATTGGTGCAAACATGCTGGTACTCAGTCACCCAATGTAACATACAAAGTTTCAGGACAATCAGTTTTTACCATATTCAAGCATGGGGGCCATCTTGGTCATGTGAACCGGAACATTTGAATAACTTTTTGTTCCCTTACAGTCCTTAGGCTGCATGTAAAATTTAAATGAAAATGGCCCAGTGGTTTTAGAGAAAATGTATCTAATTTGTCAATGGACCTGCAATACAAGTGGTCTTGGGCCAAGGTCACCAAATGACCTTGACCTTAAGCATTCATAGACATTCAATTTTTACCTATTCTCACAACATAGATCACAATACTTTTCGAAAACTGCATTGATTTACCTATTTCCCATTGAAAAGCCTATGGAGCCAAATTTGACCTTGGTGTAAAATAGGTCAAGGTCAATCTCAGGTCATCATTTTTGCAAATGTTGTTCAACTCAGTCACCTGATGCTACATAACAAGTTTCAAGACAACTGGCCCAGTGGTTCTGGAGAAGAAGGTTTTTAACGTTTTTACCATATTTGGGCATGGCAAACATCTTGATCATGTGACCTGGACCATCTGAATAAATAAAATTGGCCAAGTGGAGAGAAAATGTATTCTACTATGTAAATGCACCTGCAATAGAAATGACCTTAAGCATTCATAGACATTCATTTTTAACCTATTCTCATATCACAAACCACAATATTTTTTACATGGCAGCCATCTTGGTCATGTGACCATGACCATCCAAATAAATTTTTGTTCACTAAGTGTCCTAAGGCTGCATATAAAATTTAAATGAAAGTGGCCCAGTGGTGTAAGAGAAAATGTATCCTAATATGTCAATAGACCTGCAATACAAGTGACCTTGGGCCAAGGTCAATGAATGATCTTCATCCTTAGCGTTCACAGGCATTTATTTTTTACCCATTCTCATATCACAGACCACAATATTTTCCGAAAATGCATTGTTTTACTCTTTTCCCATTGAAAAGCTTAAGGAACCAAATTTGATCTTTGCAGAAAATAGGTCAAGGTCAACATGGGTCATCATACTTGCAAACATGGTAGTACTCAGTCACCTAATGCTTCATACCAAGTTTCAAGTCAATCGGCCCACTGGTTCTGGAGAAGAAGATTTTTTTATTTTTTTTACCATATTTGGGCATGGTGGCCATCTTGGTCAGACATGGTGGCCATCTTGGTCCCGTGACCTCGACCATTTGATCAAATTTTCATTTCCTCACTGTCCTAAGGCTGTATATAAAATTTAATTGAAACTGGCCTAGTGGTTTCAGAGAGAATGTATTTTGGAATGTCAACGGACCTACAATTCGAGTGACCTTGAGCCAAGGTCAGTGAATGACCTTGACCTAAAGCATTCAAAGACTTTCATCTTTTTCTATTCTTATGTCACAGACCACAATATTTTTCGAAAAATGCATTGTTTTACCCGTTTTCCATTGAAAAGCCAAAGGAACCAAAGGAAGGGGTACCTTGGCAAACAGTGCAGGCCCAGATCAATCGACGTAGAACGTGGCATCTGATCAGGGCCTGCACTATTTACTAACAGAATTTTCTGTAAAAATAGAATAAAACGAAAATATAGGCCTGACACCCCTTATATGACCTTGGCAGAAAATAGGTCATGGTCAACCTTGGGTCATCATATTTGCAAACTTGGTAGTAGTCAGTCACCCGATGCTACATTCCTAGTTTCAAGACAATTGGCCCAGTGGTTCTGGAGAAGAATTTTTAAGGATTTTACCATATTTGGGCATGGTGGCCATCTTGGTTATGTGACCTGGACCATACTTACAAACTTTCGTTCTCCCATTGCCAGGATTAATTGGAATTGGCCCTGTGGTTTCAGAGAAGAAGACATTAGAAAATGGTGGATGACGGACGGACAGACAGATGGATGACAAAGGCCTACCATCTATATAAGCTCCCCCGGAGCCTTCGACTCAGGGGAGCTAAAAACTTAAACATTAAAAAGTTCAAAGTCTGTGACCTTGTCCTTGAGGTCAAAGGCATAGTAGGGGATATTGCTGAATATAGCTACCATGATACCAAATATGAACCAAATCCATCATATGGTTTGAAAAAGGTTCAGGTTCTACCTGGTTTCAAATGCCCTAACCCATTACATGCTGAAAAGCCTAAAAGGGGTACCTTGGCAAACAGTGCAGGCCCAGATCAGACGATGCAGAACTTGGCATCAGATCAGGGCCTGCACTATTTACTAACAGAATTTTCTGTCAAAAATAGAATAAAACGAAAATATAGGCCTGACACCCCTTATATGACAAATGGACTTGTCCAAATATAGCAATGGAAGAGTCCACTGGTATACATTGAGTTAACTGAGGTTACAGGATCAAGTACATACACTGTTTAAATGTTTTCTGCTGAAAAAAAAAAAAACATCCAGCATGCAGAGCGTTAATTTCATTTAAAGATTCTTCTTTGTGTGTGTGTGTTTGAGTTTTACGTCCCACCTACAACTAAGGTCATGGAGACCAGACTGATCCAAAATTCTGGAGAATCACAAAGCCACGACCCCTGGTTTACAAGGCAAGAAGCTTAACCATTACACTACGGAGGCTTTTACAACAAGAGGCCCATGGGTCACTACGCTCACCAGAGGTCATGTGGTTTATACCATATACAGGCAAGGTGCCCATCTTGGTCATGTGACAACAATACCACGAATAATGTTTAATTGCCTCACCCCATAGAGGCTTTTCATGTAATTTGGTTTCAATCAGCACAGCTCTTTTACTGGAGAAGAAGATAAAAATACTGAATCTGAGCCATCCAAGACAAAGGTCAGTTATGACCTTGACCTTTGGAATTGATAAACTTCCATTCAGCTAAATGCAAATATCATTTTTGATGTCACAGCCTACCAGGCAATCAGAAATATCCACTACTTAGCCATTTTTCCATACATATGTCTAAGTGACCAAATTTGATCTTGACATAAAACAGGTCAAGGTCAACCAAAGGTCATCATTTGAACAAACTTCGTAGGGCCAGAGTCCCTGATACTGCATACCAAGTTTCAAGCTCATCAGCCGTTCAGTTCTTGAGAAGAAGATTTTTAAAGGTTTTTCCCATATATGGGCATGGTGGCCCATATTGGACATGTGACCCAGTCCTCACGAACAAACTTTCTTTACCTCATTCCAAAGAGGCTCCACATGTAATTTGGTTTCAATTGGCCGAGTAGTTTAAGTGAAGAAGAAGCTAAAAATACTGCATGTGAGCCGTCCTGGACAAAGGTCAGTAAATGACCTTGACCTTTGGAACTGATAAACTTCCATTCAGCTGATTGTAAACACCATTTCTGATGCCACTAGCTAATATACAATCAGAACAATCCACTGTTTTGCCATTTTTCCATACAAATATCTAAGTGACCAAATTTGACCTTGACGTAAAACAGGTCAAGGTCAACCAAAGGTCATCATTTGAACAAACTTGGTAGGGCCAGAGTCCCTAATGCTGCATACCAAGTTTCAAGATCATCGGCCATTTGGTTCTTGAGAAGAAGATTCTTAAAAGGTTTTTACCATATATGGGCATGGCGGCCATATTGGTCATGTGACCGAGTCCTCACGTACAAACTTTCGTTCCCTCATTTCATAGAGGCTCCACATGTAATTTGGTTTCAATTGGCCAAGTAGTTTAAGTGAAGAAGAAGATAAAATACTGAATCTTAGCCGTACTGGACAAAGGACGGAAAATGACCTTTGAAACTGATAAACTTCCATTCAGCTGATAGTAAATACCATTTCTGATCCCTCTAGCTAATATACAATCAGAAAAATCCACTGTTTTGCTGTTTTTCCAAACAAATGTCTAAGTGACCAAATTTGACCTTGACATAAAACAGGTCAAGGTCAACCAAAGGTCATCATTTGAACAAAATTGGTAGGGCCAGAGTCCCTGATGCTGCATACCAAGTTTCAAGATCATCGGCTACTCGGTTCTTGAGTAGAAGATTTTTAAAGGTTTTTACCATATATGGGCATGGCGGCCATATTGGTCATGTGACCCAGTCCTCCCGAACAAACTGACGTTCCCCCTTCCCATAGAGGCTCCACATGTAATTTGGTTTAAATTGGCCAAGTAGTTTCAGAGGAGATGTTTGAAAATGTTGACGACGACAGACCAATGCCTATACTATAAGCTCCCCTGGAGCCTTTGGCTCTGGTGAGCTAAAAATTCACTACAGTGTAGACCCCAATCTGACACCATACTCTGCTCCGTCTGATCTGGATAAGTACTGTTTGCTAGTGTTGCTTTGTGTATATATATATATATATATATATATCTGGGGCCAGATGTTCTAAACTAACGACATCTTTATTTAACATATTGCTAAAACTTTGATCATTAAATATGGCAAATATGCTAAAAAATTTTACTTAAAAAATGTTAGCAGCTTTTGCGGATGCAAAAACTTCTCACATTTTTTCAGCAAAAATACCAAAATTTTCGATATTGCACTTGCTAGAACAGTTAACAATAGTACCACTAATGAGCTTGTTAAGCTAACGATGCTTTGAACAACTGGCCTCTGGTATATTATGAACTACATACAGATTTAGGACCGTTAACCATGGATCACTTAAACATTTGCATGATGCAATAACATAACGGTATCTCTGAGTAACTTCACGCAATTGCAGGACTGTAACAAATTACTTTTACACAATGCCTGAGAAGCCACCTCCAACTTTAAAACTAAAACATGGCACCAATTTGCATAAACGACAAAACCACTTAATACCCTTGCAATTTTTTGCCATAAATGAGGGTTGGTTTACAATTTAATGTACACAGTAATGTGTAAGCCAGGGAAGCACTGAAGCACCGTGCAAAAAACACCCCTGAATTTTGGCATTCAAAGTATTGGCACCAAATCCCATTGTCTTTTTTTTTGGTACTCAGAGTATCCCAGGAGATAATATACAACAACTGCAGCTAATCTGCAAATAACATTAAGACTTCATTTACATAAAATCTACATTATAGATAACAGGGGTATCTCTTGAGCAGGTGCACGTGAAGTTGAGCAAGCTGGCACGTGCGATCAGCGTAGACTCAGATCAGCCTGCGCATCAGTGCAGGCTGATCTGAGTCTTTGCTGGTTGCAACCCTAATCTGTGAGGCCTTCATGTATTCACAGCGCATAAACAGTTGAAGCTGATGTGGTTTCTGTTTTCAATCTTTGCTGTGGGCAAATGCCAAGCTGCACCTTTTCACATGCACAGGCACTCACATATATCTCGTATCACTAAGAGCTTTGCTATGTTGGCAATTTTATAAGTTTGGTAATCAATAATGTAACGAATATCATTTATAGAAAATTCACCAGTAAATGTAACGAATATAATTTATAGAAAATTCACCAGTAAAAACAATATTTAATATTTTGATCTAAAGGCCCTGTCACACTATAACGTTTTAGACAATGTATAACTTTTTAGACAAACGTATTCCAACATATAAAAAATATAGCTAATACACTGTCATACACTAAAGTTGAATAACAAAAATCAAGCGGGCACCTCTTTCTGGATGTATACAAAGCGTACTACTAATGAGCTGGACCTGTGATTAACTTGTTCCTAACATCCCTAGCGTGTACATAACTGCTTCAAGCGTGTGCCCAGCATGTCTGTTGCACTCTTGACTTAAGCCGAACTGATGCACAACGCTGGTCTTACTTATACCGAACTTATGCATAGAGTGTTGAAGCGTATCGTGAGGATCACATGAAGTCAAATATAAAAGTTGTGGTTCTTTACAATCAAAGTGTCCTTATGTGCCCGGTTACAATCATAACGTCATTTTCAAAGTTGACACCGATCGAATAACATGACTTTAAAGAAATTTAAAACAGTTGGAGGAAGGGGCCGAGCAAAACGTCCCAAGCAAAAGACCGGCCCAAAAAGCAAAGTGACCACCCCAGGAAGTTGCTGGAAGGTGCTGACCCCGGCACGGGACCGACAATAGAGCCCTGGTGGATGCGCTATCTTTAAGTTCAGTACGCTCTGAACATGTTGAATACTTCGTGGAAGCATCCAATATCAGTTACAAGTAAGTTAGATGAATGTTGCCTTTAGGTTAGAAATACTTTACGCATATGCAGTGGGTTGCCTATTCGTATTTCGACATATTTCAACCTATGAGCAACGTAGATGAAATGTACATGAACTTGTGTGTAACTTACTGTGTACATTGAACTTATGACCAACGTTTAATGCTATGTTCCCACTATCACGATTCATGCCACGATTGAAATCGTGGTCTTAATCGTGGAGTAATCGTGGTGGTCCAATCAGATCTTGAGGTCAGTCGTGGCAATCGTGTTACTTGTAGAAACTTTTTGAACAGTTCAAACTTTTTCCACGATCAATTGTTGAGTCCGGATCATCGTATCACATCATATTGCATCGTAATAAAAGGCGAGAGATCCCATCTAATCATGCTTCCAAATCATGGTGATCAACAAACACCACGTTCTGTTGAGATGTGTTGCGATATCTCCGACGATCTGTAACAATTTGTTACACTCTCTCTGCTCAAGACTTGTCATGAATGACTCACAATCAGATAGAAGTTGATACGAGAATATAGAGTAAATGCGAGTAGATAATAGTAGTTACGTCTTTACACGAATGTTCATGATCTGTTACGAGTTCTCGTGCCCATATGTATACCGGACAAGATTTAATGCAATTCATTCAGCGATCTTCTCTTGAAGAGAGGGCATTTGCTCGTATTTTTAGAGCCTTTGAGAGATGCCACCCAAAGGTACTAGAGGCAAGAAGACATGTTTTGCTAATGTGTAAAGTGTCCAGGTTTCATGGGTATTTGATTAAATGGCATAACGAAAACTATAATTTTTGGACGAATATAATTTTGACCCCCTTATATCCAACTTTTATGCAGTAAAACTCGGGTTTACATTATTTTCCTTATTTCCTCTTGAAAACATAGATTGTGAGTATTCGTTAGAACCGCATTGTTGAGGCGGTTCTAACTAGTGTCCACAATCTATGTTTTTATTTTTGTTTTGGTTTTATGGCCCTTTCAAGGTTATTTCATTCATATCCAGCTGATGGTTAATCAGAGGTGGGCGAAAACTGGAGTACCCTGAGAAAAACTACCTGACCTTCCGTTGCAGAACTTGGCATCTCACATGTGCCCAGAGCCAGGCTCGAATCAGTGAGATACCTAATGATTAGGAGTCAGCGCACTTACCCACTAGGCCACGGAGGCTCATCCACAATCTATGTTTGGAGCAGAAATATGAAAACATCAAAATTTTTGTTTGATAATTTTCATTTTTGGTGGTAAATATTTGAATATATTTGAAAAGGTGTGTTTTCATAATGGAACAATCGATTTATTTAATAGTTGTATATGTCAAACATTTTCACTAAAGAACCTAGTGATTTTCCCACCAGTGGTGCCAGCTTATCTGTTTATTCAGAAAATGCAACTTTTAAATCAACAGATATCAATTTTACAAAAAACATTCGTGAATTCCAAGGGTTCTGACTGATTAGCAGACATATCAGGTTTTGGCACTTGGGTTTTGTACGAATTATGCAACTGAGCTACACCTTCTTTGCAGAAGACTCTGGCATGATGCACTTTCTTGCAGTCTCACCAGTCTCCCTTTTGGTAGGTATAACTAGGCTCAAGGGCAGAACTGTCGAGAGTGTGCATACACATTAGAATATGCGTTAAGAAGCCTTTTTGCCAGATGAGGACAAATTTGAGTTAATTCTGACACAACATGATAACACCATCCTCCCATTAATTTAAATGTACTACCTACTTGTACCGTAAAACCCCAACTCTTTACAAGACTAACTCTTATCCTGCTGTAGTGTTCACGACAACCCTTTTCTTTGCAAAGAGTGTAGATCCAGATCAGATGGCTTCTGAAGAAGCCATCTGATCAGGATCTACACTGTTTTACATTCAATTTATGATTTTGTAGGAATAAATTACATTAAGTAATCTGATTGGTTCAAAGTCAGAAATTGGTGTGGCTAAACTGAATATTCAGCAAGAGACACAAGCATGAAACTAGAAATGTGTCAATACAACAAAAAATGCCCCCGCCCAGGGACCTACCTCTCCCCCCCCCCCACCTCCCCCCCAATCACCTTATGGCTGAATGAAACTTTTGAGATGTATCTATCATCATTCCAAATATGTAGCAAATCCATCACATGGTTCAAGAAATATGAGCTCTCAAAAATATAATATAACAAGGCATCGCATGCGATACAAATCCCCTCGCACTAGACAACTTGCTTGAGATATCATATGCAGCATTTGTGTAAAGTTTGTTTAAAAATCCATCAATAAATGTACTTTCTAGAGTGATGACAATGTTTCTCTAAAAATAGCCATAGTGACCTTGACTTGAGGCCATGACCACGAAAGTAGATCTTGCTCAAGATATTATCATAAGCATCTTTTGTGTGAAGTTATATTAAAATCTGTTAATAAATGTAGGCGGTAGAGCGATGACAAAGTTTTTCTAAAAATAGCCACAGTGACCTTGACCTTGAGGTCATGACCTTGAAAGTCAAAGCAGCTCAAGATATCATAAGAAACATTTGTGTGAAGTTCTATTAAAATCCATCAATAAATGTAGGCGCTAGAGCGATGACAAAGTTTTTCTAAAAATAGCCACAGTGACCTTGACCTTGAAAGTCAAAATAGCTCGAGATAGTGTCATAAGGAACATTAGTGTGAAGTTATATTGAAATTGGTGAAAAAATGTAAGTGCTAGAGCAAAGTTTTTCTAAAAATAGCCACAGTGACCTTGACCTTGAAAGTGGAACTCGCTAGAGATATTACTATAAGGAACATTTGTGTGAAGTTATATTGAAATTGGTGAAAAAATGTAAGGGCTAGAGCAATGACAAAGTTTTTCTGAAAATAGCCACAGTGACCTTGACCTTGAGAGTCTAACTCGTTCGAAGTATTGTCATAAGGAACATTTGTGTGAAGTTGTATTGAAATCAGTGAAGAAATGTAGGCACTTGAGTGATGACAAAGTTTTCTAAAAATAGCCATAGTGACCTTGACCTTGAAAGTCGAAATGGCTCAAGATATTGTCATAAGGAACATTTGTGTGAAGTTATATTGAAATCGGTGCAGAAATGTAAGCGCTAGAGGGATGACAAAGTTTTTCTAAAAACAGCCACAGTGACCTTGACCTTGAAAGTGGAACTCGCTAGAGATATTGTCATAAGGAACATTTGTGTGAAGTTATATTGAAATTGGTCAAGAAATGTAAGCGCTAGAGCGATGACAAAGTTTTCCTAAAAATAGTCACTGTGAACACGCTCGAGATATTTTTATAAGGAACATTTGTGTGAAGTTATATTGAAATCAGTGAAGAAATGTAGGCGCTAGAGCAATGACAAAGTTTTTCTAAAAATAGCCACTGTGACCTTGACTTTGAGGCCATGACCTTAAAAGTCGAACTTGCACGAGATATTTTTATAAGGAACATTTGTGTGAAGTTATATTGAAATTGGTGGTACAAATACCTTAACCAAAGTCTTAAACATTAAAAATTTTCTAAGTCTGTGACCTTGACCTTGAGGTCATGGGTATGGGTGGGAGTATTGCTGAATAAACCATTGGACCTATATGTATCATCATAGTAAATATAAACCAAATCCATTGTATGGTTATGAAAATATGAGCTCAAGTCCTACCTGGTACAAATACCTTAACCTGGGTCTTAAACATTAAAAATTTCAAAGTCCACGACCTTGACCTTTAGGTCATGGGTAGTGTTGTGAATCGGACAGAAAAATTACAATCGATTATCGGTAAAGTAAAACCGATTGATTATCGATTGTACAATCGGATATCCCATCATTCGCTTCAACAACATATAATGATAGCAAACACTTTTTCAGAGCCTCCATTTATACATTCCCACCCAATTACAGAGCGTGATTTGCTCAAGAAAACAGCTCATAGTTAATGAGGTAGTGGGCTCTTGTTTTGCCTGGTGTCCCACAAGGGACTGTTCTTGGTCCCCTGTTATTCTCCCTGTACATTAATGATATTTCCTCTGACATTGATTCAGAAATAAGACTGTTCGCAGACGACTGTGTTTGCTACTGTGGACTCAATTAAACTTCTGAATGATATAGACACATGATGATAAGGATGTAGGGCACGAAAATGGGGCATGAAATTTCAGCCCGTTAAAGTTAATGCAGTATTATGTAGATAAATAGGAAGAGACCCAATGGAATTAAGGGAACGGTGATTCCATTAAATACCTTTGTGTGACAATCACACACGATTTGAGATTCATAACACCTCATTAAAGATCTATACAGTTATACAAACTTAATTACTTTGACACGCGTCATAAAACATGACATGCAATCAACTCAAAACTGCCAGCTTAGCGAGAAAGAAATCACCATAAAAGAAAGCAGTGCAGTTTAATTAACAATTTAATATTCAGGCTATCTTTCATACCCGCCTTTATGGGGAAGACCAATGCGAACATAAAAGTTTTCTGCAACCAACATCATTGAAAAATCAATTGTCTATTTTTTCTGTTGGCGATCGGTAAATGACGTCATCGGATTGTAGCAAATGTACATGCATTGAATGTTATTTTTTTTATTTTAATAGGACGTTTTTTCTTTCATAAAAAAAAAATGGAACCGATATTTTCTCAGTAACCAAACGGTTGTGTTTTGAGAAATGCGCCTTGTATTATGCACGTTTTATTTTTGAAAGTTCAATCTTATTTACCAATAGCAGCGTACCCAGTAAAGAGGTTGTTTTTGTTTTGTTTTTTTTCGCGCCAAGCATGCGTTTTTCCCCGCGAAAAAAAAACAACAAAAAACTAGCGTTCACGAGACAGTAGAAAAGTATGTTTTTATTTTTCATACATTTACCTTTAGATGTTGCTAATCGCCTTAGGGGGATTTTCACACTTGTTGATTGTGTTTTATGATTGAGGAATATACCCAAATAAGAGTCATAACTTGACCTTATTTTCACGTGAAACCTTGTCACACGGAACATTCATTATAGGCTTATCGGTATGACAGGAGGTGTGTGTTTGCAGTGCAATAGTAGAATAGTAGCGTGAAGAATACAGTCAGCGTTTATAACGCGATTCGGTTAACTGACACGGTGCGTTGGTTGTACCCGGAGTTCCGGGACATAGCGAGGTTGAGGTGTATTACAAATCCGATTTATATCGCAAAATGGTAGATATTACACACTCTAAAACTTACAATGAATTCATTTCGGAAGAATTGGTATGGATAAACACACTTAAACATATTCCATTTTGACTTCTCGAACGTTATTTATTTTATGTTTATATTGAAATGAATACCGAGCTCACATTTGACCACGTCTCTGTTACCGTCAAAAAAGCGATAAGATCGTGCGTTTACACAACGGTATTTATAATCAACGCCAAAGGCACTAATTATGGTCGCTGAAGTGTGGACAGTCAACAGGTGTCACATGCTAAAAACATGTTTACATAACGGTATTTATAATCAGTGCCTAAAGCCCAACTAATTATGGTCGCTGAAGCGTGGACGGTCACAGGTGTCAGGTGCTAAAATACGTGCCGGGTTAATTTAAAGAGGTTGAAAATAATGCCGATAAATAGACTTCAAAGAAAAGAAACCTAATCAAGATGGCATGAAGATTTTTTTTTTTTTTCTGCGATAAAAAGAGTGTGCTCGGCAGGCTTCATTTACAATCGATAGTGACAAAAGTGCTATCGATTGTCGCCGACGTTGCTCAGAACGATTAGTTTTCGATGATCAGCAACAATCGGTACAACACTAGTCATGGGTATGGGTGGGGGTATTGCTGAATAAAACTTTGGACCTATATCTATCATCATACTAAATATAAACCAAATCCATTGTATTGTTTTGAAAATATGAACTCAAGTTCTACGTGGTACAAATACCTTAACCTGGGTCTTAAACGTTAGAAATTTCTAAGTTTGTGACCTTGACCTTGAGGTCATGGGTATGGGTGGGGGTATTGCTGGATGTAACTTTGGACCTATATCTATCATCATACTAAATATAAACCAAATCTATTGTATGGTTTTGAAAATATGATCTCAAGTTCTACCTTGTCAAAAACCTTAACCTGAGTCTAACAGGATTACGTACGTACGTACGAACACACTTTCGTACAGAAGGATGTACATTCGGACAACCGTACGCACGTACCCACGGACGCACATACGGAAAACTCTATGCTCCCGGCATCATCCAATGCGGGGGCATAAAAAATACAAATAAATAAATAACTAGAAATGTTTTCAGAGGCAAACAATGTCCCCCCACCATAAATACAATACCCATTAAACATCTATTTGACCTTGAAAACTAGGTTTAGGATACCAAAATCTCAGGTGCATACAAGCCATTTTTGGTTGCAATGATATATTGTGCAACGTTTGACCAAATTTCATCAATTAGTTCAAGAGATAGGGTGCAGACAAGCCTAAATGGGGCCTGTGCCCTCGAAAATAAAAAATCCATCTATTTGTTCAGGAGATGTAGTGCTTCAATCAGGTTATGCCAAGGCCAATGCCAATGCAAACGGGATCCACACCAAATACAAAATGTCCCCCCTCACCTTTGTTTGTGGGGACTTTGGGGGCCTGTGCCCATGAAAATATGGTCAAGGTCACCAAAATCTAATCAAATCTTTGGTAGGTTGCAATGATATTTTGTACCAAGTTTGAGCAAATCTAATCAATTGGTTAAGGAGTGTATGAATGGATGGATGGACAGACAGACAGACAGACAGACACCAGGCTGATGGCTATATCCCCCAAACCTATTCAGTGGGGGGGGGGGGGGGGGGGATAACGAGATAATAAGATAAATCTTACCTGATGCTTGTCATCTTCAGAGACTGCTCACACAGGTACTGAAAAAAATAAACAAAACTTGTTTAACCCTTAACCCTTGTTCTGCTGAATATTTATATATACCACACCCACTACCTATTATCAACCAAACAAATTACTTGATGCAAATTATTGCAACAAGTTCAAACAATGTAGATCCTGATCAGATGGCTTCGTCAGAAGCCATCTGATCTGGATCTACATTGTTTCAAAGCTAAGGCATATCCGGGATTAGCAGGACAAGGGTTAACATGCCATGAAAAACTGCATCTGAAAATGTCATCTGTTTATGTTGTCTGCTGCACCTTCTTGCAAACTAATGCCAAACATATTTTTTGCACACTGTGCAGAAAGTCTGGAGTCTGCTGGTGGCTTTGAAAGTCATTCTTACAGTCTGATTAGGGTCCACTGGACCCTAATCAGACTGTAAACTAGAAATGCGTCCATAGGACACAGATGTCCCCGCCTGAAAGTATGTCTATGTTCGTATTCATCTTTAGAAAGTTATTGACCGTGTTTAAGTTTTGGACCCTTTTTTCACATTTGACCTCTAAGTATGACCTTGACCTTGAAGGTAAGGACCTTGGTTTTGTGTGAGGCAGATTGTCTCATGAAGGCCAACATGCCTGCCAAGTAATTTCAAAATCCATCCAGAGATAAGGAAGTTATTGACTGCGTTTAAGTTTCGGACTATTTTTTTTTACTTTGACCTCTAAGTACGACTTTGATCTTGGACGTATGGATCTGGGTTTGCACGTGACACATCGTCTCATGATGGTAAACATTTCTTCAAAGCAATTTCAAAACTCATCCAGAAATAAGTAAGTTATTGACTGTGTTTAAAGTTCAGACCGTTTTCTTGACCTCTGACCTCTTAAGTATGACCTTGACCTTGGAGGTACGGACCTGGGTTTTGCATGTGACATGCCGTCTCATGATGGTTAACATTTCTGTCAAGTAATTTTAAAATCCATCAAGAAATAAGAAAGTTATTGACTGCGTTTAAGTTTCGGACCCTTTTTGACCTCTGACCTCTTAAGTATGACCTCGACCTTGGAGGTATGGACCTAGGTTTTGCACGTGACACATCATATAATGATGGTTAACATTTCTTCAAAGTAATTTCAAAATCCATCCAGAAATAAGAAAGTTATTGACTGCGTTTAAGTTTCGGACCCTTTTTTTTACCTTTGACCTCTAAGTATGACCATGACCTTGGAGGTACCTGGGTTTTGCACGTGACATGCAGTCTCATGATGGTTAACATTTCTGCCAAGTAATTTTAAAATCCATCAAGAAATAAGAAAGTTATTGACTACGTTTAAGTTTGGACGCACACACACACGGACGAATGGACGGACAGGGGCAATGCTATATGCCCTTTCCACCATTCTTCAATGGCGGGGGCATAAAAAGACTTTCTAAGTAACCAGCCGACGGCAAAGCAGACGATAATTGTTGGTATCTTTTGGGGTTAAGTCAGGGTATGTTAATCATAGCTCTATATAAGGGGGAGGGCTAATGAGGATAACTGATGGATAATTTTCCTTATTTCTCTTCAGAAGGGGGAGGGCTAATGAGGATAACTAATGGATAATTTTCCTTATTTCTCTTCAGAAGGGGGAGGGCTAATGAGGATAACTGATGGATAATTTTCCTTATTTCCCTTCAGAAACTTATGTTATGTGTACGTACCAGAATCGCCTCGTCAAGGTGATTCTAATGAATATCCACAACATGGGTTTTCATGAAGAAAGCAACTGTCCACTGCTCGGGATCATGCATGCAAAAATGTATTTCATGGAACTTTTTGTCTCCATCAAATCATGAATGTTGGAAACAGAAATTTGAATTTCTTAACCCTTTTATTACCAAATGGAATCTTCCACCTTATATATAGCAGGAGTCCATTTAAAAATTTAGGGGTGTCAGGTTGTTTTTTCTTCAAAATCTATTTGGAAAATGGCTGAACTTTTTGCAAACAGTGTAGGCCCTGATCAGACGCCACTTTCTACTGCATCTGATCTTGGCCTGCACTGTTTGCCAGGGTACCCGTTTTGGGGGTTCTGGTCCAAAATGGTTAAAAGATAAGTCTCTTCTAATGATAGATCAAGATAACCAGTTTTACATATTTTCTATTGGTTGGCCTATGGCATCGTGTAAATCCATCTTGGTGCAGCTGATCTGGATCTATACGACTCTCAAAGAAAAGGATATAGAGAATACCAGGTGAGTGTCTTTCGATACCAAGTTTATCAGGCAAGTTTATCACATGCATGTAGAATCGTGAGGCTTGCCGAGCAATACTACATGCATTCTCAAAGCCGAGCCTGATAAACTTGACATCAAATGAAATAGATCTGGTGTTCTATTTTATCAGACTTCTAACTCTTAAATTGGCAATATATGATGAGTTATCAATTGTCCTCAGTGTGCACGCAATAATCTGTCAAGACATCTAGTATCAATTTTTCTGACTGTAATTTTACCTACCATTTTTTTAAAGTAAGTTTTTATTTTTTTTCCAGTAATAATAACATTTTAGCCATTTTTCCACTAATCTGGTTCATTCATTCAAGTGCAATGTCATGGTGACCTGATAAAGCTCATGTGATCTGAGATAGCATATCATTATCAGGTAAATGTGTTACAATGATTTTAATATAGGGGGTAACTGATAAAATCTGGATTCAGCATGGTGTGGGTTGAAATTTCATGTTTCAATGTTCGGAATTTTCAAGCACAGTACATATACCAACTGTCTCAATCGCATGAACATTGAAAACTGAAATTTGAATTCCATAGATCAATTGATGAACAATACATAATTATGTAACAGTTCAATTTATTTTCTCATGGCCGGGCTTTGGCACTGAATAAATCCATCTTAGCTGCTACAAACTAAATTGCACCTTCTGACATGCGTGTTCAAATCAACCCATGTACAGCATCAGGGTCTTCCTGATGAAACTTCGGGTCGCCCGGCCATCAATAAAAGTGCTCAGCAAAGACTCAGATCAGCCTGCACGAATGTGCAGGCTGATCCGAGTCATTGCTGCGCGCACATCCAAAATCAGATTTACCCATGTCCTGGCTCATGGATGCCATAACTTTGCTATGTTACAATAAAACATAACCCCATGAGTGGAAAAACACTCTCATAATGAAATAGACTTTTCACACATTGATCTCAATTACATCACATGTGCAAATATTCTTTCTTGTTTCTATACCTTATTGTGTTGAAAGAAATTTCTGGCATATTTAACGCATCTGAATACTTTGGCAACACAGGGTATGTTCCCACCTTCCAAATATCAACCTCGCAACATCAAGTGCTTTTACAACTTGAGCAATATTGATCGATCTGGGGCAAACTTTGATCATTTAATATGGCAAAAACATGCTATAAATATTTCTGCTGAAAAAATTTGAGTTGATATCTTTTGCATAACATTTTTCCAGCCCAAAAATCGAAATACCACTGTATTAGTTATTGAACTTAACCCTTATCTTGCTGTTCACGACAACCCCTCTCTTTGCAAACAGTGTAGATCCAGATCAGATGGCTTCTGAAGAAGCCATCTGATCAGGATCTACACTGTTTGGCATTCAGTTTATGTATTTGTAGCAATAAATGACATCAAGTAATTTGATTGGTTGATATAACGAAATGGGTGTGGCTTAGATGAATATTCAGCAAGATAAGGGTTAATTCAAGCCAATTTAACAATTTGTAATTGCAAGCATATTTAACAATTTAGCCATTAGTAGTCATTTTTCGTTATACCCTAATGTAATGATCCTAAGTATTGAGCAAACAGTGCAAACCCAGATCAGACTGCTCCTGATCTGGGTCTACACCATTTGCCATTCTGTCTCCACTTTTTGGAATCCTTGCTAGAACACGAAACAAACTTGCTAAAATTTTAGGAGAATTACAGAAAGTACAAATTGTCCCAATTTTTAGGATTTTAACGGTAATCTGTACATTACAGTTCTGTTATATATCCAAAGCCATGTTTGTAATGAAGAACAACACCTTAAATATATGTCTAGTTGTTTCATTTAAGACATTATTATTATTATCATTATCATTTCTATTGATCAATGGAAGATTGGTTTTGCCAACTGAGCTGATGATAGCCCAGTGTCTAACCACTCAATTCTGCAATCAATACAACAACATACCATATCACCAAACAATGAATATGTGTGATATTTTCTTATTGAAACTCATAACATAGGCTGAACCGCCTCATTGAGGCGGTTCTAACAAGTACCCACAACCGTATATCTTGGAGCAGAAATAAGCGCAATAATGTACAACTCCTGTAAATCCCAGTTTTCTCTACATAAAGTGGGGTTTAGAGGGGGTGTTCATTTCACGGACTTATTAAAATGATCATGACTTTCCACCGACGCTGAGTATACGAACAGAATTTACCTGTGAACTATCAAAAGGTACTACACCTGAGAGAACAAAAAAGCTAAAAGGTGCAATGAGGTGGATAAGTATAGAGCAACACTTGCTAATATATAAATAAAGATCAACACAACCCTATTGAATTAGGCTGAAAAAACAGCTCCGGAGCCTGTCATTAAGTCCCCCTCTCAACTGTTTAATTATCATTTTAAAAATCAGTGAGATAAGCGATAATCATACACCACTCTGGATACACTACTCAATCAAACACCTTTCAAATCACGCAAGATTAGTTCATGATTTCTCCATTTAATGTGTACTTTTCATAAGATCTGTAGCTATACAGTAATGATTCAGGCATAAGCAAACAGTGAAGATGCAGATCAGACTGCTGTTAACGACAACCCCTACCTTTTCAAACAGTGTAGACCCATGAAGAAGCCATCTGGTCAGGATCTACACTGTCATTCAGTTTGTGAATTTGAGTGAAAACATCATATCATGTAATCTGATAGGCTGATAGTCAGGGAAATGGGTGTCGCTAAAAAATATTCAGCAGGATAAGGGTTAAGCAGACAACACTGATCAGACACTGCATTTGGAGGCATCTGAAGAGTATATTGGGGATGCTAGGTTTATGTGGATTCAAAAGAATACAAGATCTGTCAGTAATGGACTGTGTTTTTTATATGGGTTAAAGAGAATACAAGATGTGTAAGTACTGGGCTGTGTTTTAATTGGGTTGATAGTCAGAGAAATGGGTGTGGCTGTAAGTAATGGACTGTTTTTTTTTTATATTGGTTAAAGAGAATACAACACCTGTAAGTACCCGACTGTTTTTATATGGGTTATACCCGACTGTTTTTATATGGGTTAAAGAGAATACAAGACCTGTAAGAAATGGACTGTGTTTTTAATTGGGTTGATAGTCAGTGTGTGTGTTTGTGTGTGTGTGTGTGAATTCGGGTTTAACGTCGCTTTCAACAATTTTTCAGTCATATCACGACGGTGTCTGGTTGCGACAGGGAGCTCAATGCTCACGTTTATAGTGCTGCCTCACTGAAGTATCATGTCCCAGACACATTACATGATACCACACCCAGTCACATTATCCTGACACTGGATCGACCAGTCCTAGCTCTACCCCGTAAATCTAAGTGCCAAGCAGCTAGTACCATTTTTAACGACTTTGGTATGTCGCGGCCCGGGATCGAACCCGAGACCTCCCGTTCCCCGGAGCGGACACTCTACCAACTGAGCTATCGGGGCCGGTGGGTTGATAGTCAGGGAAATGGGTGTGGCTGTAAGTAATGGACTGTGTTTATAATTGGGTAGATAGTCAGGGAAATGGGTGTGGCTAAAAAAATATTCAGCAGGATAAGGGTTAAGCAGACAACACTGAGGCACCTGAAGAGTATATTGGGGATACTAGGTTTATGTGGGTTCAAAAGAATACAAGATCTGTAAGTAATGGACTGTGTTTTGGGGTAAAAGAGAATACAAGACCTGTGCGGCCCCCGCCTATCACGGCTTGAAGAAATAAATGGGTTGCATGATGCTTCCACGCAGAGCTAAAACTGACCGCACACGAGTACTGGTAAACCGCATAGACAATCTAAGCCTGCCCAGGAAAAGCGGTGCGAGTCAGCCCATCCATGTTGGTTTCATTGGGCGACAGGGCTTGAGATGTCATTTCATCTCAGTGTCGGGTAAAAAACTCACAAAATTGGAAGTGACATCTCCAAAATGACCTATACCGTGTTGACGGGGATGTTAAACCTCAAATCAAACAAACAATACAAGACCTGTAAGTACCTGACTGTGTGTTTTTTAATTGGGTTAAAGAGAATATAACATCTGTAAGTATGGGACTGTGATTTTTTATGGGTTAAAGAGATCAGAAGACCTGTAAGTACTGGACTGTGTTTTTATATGGTTCAAAGTGAATACAAGATCTGTTTAAGTACTGGACTTGTGTTTTAATATGAGTTAAAGAGAACACAAGACCTATAAGTACTGGACTATGTTTTTTATATAGGTTAAAGAGAATACAAGATCTGCAAGTACTGGACTGTGTTTTCTCTTTTATATGGGTTGAAGAGAACACAAGACCAGTAAGTACTGGTTTGTGTTTTTTATATATGGGTTAAAGAGAAAACAAGACCTGTAAGTACGGGACCATTTATCATTTGGGTTAAAGAGAATACAAGACCTGTAAGTACTGGACCATTTATCATATGGGTTAAAGAGAATACAAGACCTGCTAGTAAAGGACTGTGTTTTGTTATATGGGTTAAAGACAATACAATGAAGATATGTAAGTACTTGACTGTGTTTTTTATATGGGTTAAAGAGAATACAAGACATGTAAGTACTGGACTGTGTTTTAAAGACTGCATCTTGTTTAATGGAACAGATTACCAAAATGATCCTCAGTATTGGGACAGTTAGGCCTAAGCAAACGGTGCAGACACAGATCAGACTTCTCTTCAAGGAGCATGCAATCTCATCAGAGTCTACAGTGTTTGACATTGCATCAGTACCTTTTGGTCTCCTTGCTGGATGTAGGTACATACTTGTCAAAAATTAAGGAGAATTACAGCAAGTCCTTAAGGTGGCCGCATTTTAAGGATTTTTACGGTAAGTGGCTCGAACCCAATGAACTGTTTACTAGGGCTGAGTAAAACTCTTTCTTGTAACTCTCTAAACAATTCTCCTGGCACACCCAGATATAACCCTTCTCTTGCTGAATATTCAGTTAAGCCACACCCATTTCTGTCTTTGATTTTGTTTTTTGTTTGATTTGAGGTTAAACATCCCTGTCAACACTGTAAAGGTCATTTTGGAGACATTGCTTCCAATTTTGTGGGACTTTTACCCGACATTGAGATGAAATGACATCTCAAGCCCTGTCGCCCAATGAAACCAATAGGGTTTATTGGCATGGACTCAATGCAGTTCCTGGACAGGCTTAGATCCTCTAAGCGATTTACCAGTACTAGTGTGGGCCGGATTCAGCTCTGAGTGGAAGCATCATGCAGCCCATACATTTCTTCAAGCCCCTATGGGCGGGGGCTGTTCTGACTTTGAACCAATCAGATTTCTCCATGTAATTTATTCCTCCAAATTCATAAACTGAATGTCAAACAGTGTAGATCCTGATCAGATGGCTTCTTCAGATGGATCTACACTGTTTCCAAAGATAAATGTTGTCGTGAACAGCATGATAAGAGATAAGATATTTAAACTATGTTCAGAAAATCTGAATCATCGATTTTTTCGTTTCTTCCTTTTAATACTCATTTTAGCCCATACATCTCTGTGGGAAAGTTTTAGACCTAACCCTCCGCCGACTTCTCCAACAAGTCATATGCGTCTGCGACAGTCAGGGTAGGCTGTGATTATTTGGAGAAAATTGCAAAACAAAGAAATGAGACCAGAGACCACAGACTAAGTCCATTTGACGATGATTGTCAGGTAAAATAATAAATATTCAAATCCATGTGATGCACTTTATAAATAGATATGCAGTTACGACACACCTTACATTCGAATGGCTAGATAGAGGCTCACTAGGAACGGGGAGTCACTAGCGCAATGTGCTGTCAACGGTGGTCAAAAAGAAATAAACCGATATCGGATGTGGTGTCACAGCTAATGGTTTTCCATGAAGTGATCGTGCAAATAAAACATATACGCCCTTGTAATTTACAAGAGCAGTAGCCACTTCTATATATGGTTTAAAAGGGTGTGTCGAACCTGTCAGAATGTCTTAGTCTGTGGAAGAAAATTTAGATTTTGGACTTTTCTCCAAATAATCACAGACTTTCCTGGCTATCGCAGAGGCATACGACTTGCTGGAGAAATCGGCGGAGGGTGAGGTCTAAAACTTTCCCATAGTGATGTATGGGCTAAAATGTGTATTAAACGCGAGAATCGAAAAAATCGATGATTCAGATTTTCTGAACGGAGTTTAGCATGATTTGTCTGATATTATCATGATAATATATGTAATATGCTGTGTGCACTCATTAGAGTGAGTGAGTGTTTGAGTTTTAAGTCCCACCAACAGCTAAGGTCATACAGAGACGGAACCTCAGTTTAAAGACTCATCCGAAAGTCTGGAGAAGCCCGGGATCGATCCTGCGATCCCTGGTTTACAAGGCGAGTAGCGTTCCAAAATTATTTCCATGTTTCCTGACCTGATCTGGAACCACCACTGGTGGCTCAAACTACCCGTCTCAAACATATTTTCTTGCTACCAAGGGTCTTTGAGCCACTGAAGTTTGACTTTTGTACATGTACCAAGATACAATTTTCTGTCTGCCTGACGTGACCGTAGCTGTTCACATGGCTGTAAAAACACAACTAAACAGTATTCTCTATTCTGGAGTTCCTGTTTAACCTATTGCAGGTGGTAAACCCGTAAAGGGGTGCCTTGGCAAACAGTGCAGGCCCAAATCAGACGCCGCAGAATGCGGTGTCTGATCAGGGCCTGTACTATTTGCAAACAGAATGTTCTGTCAAAAATAGAATATAAACCAAAAATAGGCCTACCACACCTTATATGACAAATGGACTTGTCGAAGAGTCCTCTAGTATAAAATGGGTAACTAACACATGGCTCACAAACAGTCATTGAAACATATGTGTACACGCATACTTGCTGATATATAAAAAAAGAATCTTTTAAAGTCCTAACAAGCATGATAATTATAAAATCTCCTCTCATCCTTGTGGTCAACAACATATTTTCTGAGATCAATAAGCTAAAACCACGGTAACACTGGTATATTGCAATGGTTTTCGAATTTTGAAAATTCTTTTTGGCAAGGATTTTGCTTTAAACGCTGATCATGACATTGCAGTCCATTCATAAAGCACTTGTATTCTTATTTTTTTCATAGAAAATAAAATAAGTTGTTATGTTAAATGAGCATCGCCTTAATCGATATGATAATCGATTCACAACAAATGTCAAGCCTTATTTTCTCTGGAAATAAAAAAGATTGTCATCACTGATTTAGCCACACCCATTGCTGACTGTCAACCAATCAAGTTACTTGACATAATATAGTTGCTCAATTCACAAACTGCATAATAAACAGTGTAGATCCTGATCAGAAGCCATCTTACCTGGATTTACACAGTTGGCAAAGGTAGGGGTTGTCGCTAAAAGCAGGCCATTAAGATGCTGAGAAAATCTACATCTGAAAATGTCGTCTGGTTATGCAGTGATTTTTTTACAATTTTGCCATTATGAGTCCTGGGACCCACCGGGTCCAGAATTAATGCATCCCAGACCCAAACCATGCATCCAACCCAGGACCCATTGTGAAACCTTCTTTTGCACCCTAGAGTAAGTCTTGTAGTCTGGAATGCATGAAATCTGGATTGTAGCAATTCCTGATCATTGCCCGTTTTCAGTTTTATTTAAACTTGTGTATATACCGTATTCAAGCGTGTATTATCCGCAGTTGTTTTCCTCAAATTACAGGCCCAAGTTCAGGGTGCGGGTAACCCGCCAAAATTACTTTTGGACCATTTTATTTTTACTTTTGTCAGCTGAAAATACGATGCGTCTCATGTTATGCTCTATCCTTTTACAATTCCCGACATAACGTTTAATTGAATAATTGTCCGCTCAATTTTACTTACACATGAGTAATATAACAATCTCCATTACTAAGCAAGCCCGATTTTTGTGAGTATTATTCCTAAAAACTTCGTTTTTAAACGAAATAAACAAGCAAGTTCAGCACGTGTCTATTGTTTTATCTTAATGGGGTGTATCTCTTTCATAAAAAATTGTTTGGAAACGGTAAAGGTAAAAAATTCTCGATAGCAAAACGGTTGTGGAAAACAGCGCTTTCCGTAAGCTCCGTGTCAATAACCAACAACAACATATAGATTAGACTTGCCCAAGTCTGTTAATTAGGTGTCCATTGTAGAAATAATTGTTTACAAAAAATAAAAAAATACATTGTAAATGAATACATTCTTTTATGAAAATTGTGAAATTAACCTACATTCACAGATGAAGACTAAAGAGACTTTCACATATTTTTTGTTTAAAGGGACTTTCATTTAAAAATAAACTAGAGCCAGTGTTTATGAAACACAATGCCCCCAACTGCTTGACCCTAACACTGCTTGTCCCTAACAGTAATTGAGATATCTTGTTTTTATGTGGCTGTAATGCTGAAATTACACAAGAAAAGCTGTAGTTAATCATCTACTCATCATCCCTGACCAGTCTGTGAAGTTTCGGGGAAAAACCTAAAATAGTTTTTTAGATATCTTGCTTACAAACTTAAAACGCGAAAAATTTCAAAGGGCCATAACTCAAGAAAAAAATTTCGGATTTTTTTCAAAAGTTAATCAGTTCATCTACTCATCATCCCCAACCAGCCTGTAAAGTTTCAGGGCAATAGCTCAAACAATTTTTGAGATATCTTGCTTACAAGCTGAAAACACGAAAAAAATCAAAGGGCCATAACTCAAGAAAAAAAAATTGGATTTTTTTCAAAAGTTAATCAGTTCATCTACTCATCATACCCAACCAGTCTGTGAAGTTTTGGGGAAAAACCTCATATAGTTTTTGAGATATCTTGCTTACAAACTTAAAACGCGAAAAATTTCAAAGGGCCATAACTCAAGAAAAAAATATAGGATTTTTTTTCAACAGTTAATCAGTTCATCTACACATCATCCCAAACCAGCTTGTAAAGTTGCAGGGCAATAGCTCAAACAATTATTGAGATATCTTGCTTACAAGCTGAAAACACGAAAAAAATCTAAGGGCCATAACTCAAGAAAAAAAAATCGGATTTTTTTCAAAAGTTGATCAGTTCATCTACTCATCATCCCCGACAAGTCTGTGAAGTTTCGGGGAAAAACCTCAAATAGTTTTTTTAGATATCTTGCTTACAAACTTAAAACGCGAAAAATTTCAAAGGGCCATAACTCAAGAAAAGAATTTCGGATTTTTTTCAAAAGTTAATCAGTTCATCTACTCATCATCCCCAACCAGCATGTAAAGTTTCAGGGCAATAGCTCAAACAGTTTTTGAGATATCTTGCTTACAAGATTTCATAGTATTTTTTGCAAAGGGGCATAACTCAAAAAAGGGGCATAATCCTGACGAGAAAAAAAACACGGGTCAATTATTTTTTCATGAGGAATCCATATATGAAATTTCAAAAACCTAGCACCCATGGTTCTAAAGTTATGCTATGCAGTAAAAAGTGGGACGGACGTAAGGACGGAAGGACGGAAGGACGCCAAAACGCGAAAAATTTCAAAGGGCCATAACTCAAGAAAAAAATTTCGGATTTTTTTCAAAAGTTAATCAGTTCATCTACTCATCATCCCCAACCAGCCTGTAAAGTTTCAGGGCAATAGCTCAAACAATTTTTGAGATATCTTGCTTACAAGCTGAAAACACGAAAAAAATCAAAGGGCCATAACTCAAGAAAAAAAAATTGGATTTTTTTCAAAAGTTAATCAGTTCATCTACTCATCATACCCAACCAGTCTGTGAAGTTTTGGGGAAAAACCTCATATAGTTTTTGAGATATCTTGCTTACAAACTTAAAACGCGAAAAATTTCAAAGGGCCATAACTCAAGAAAAAAAATATAGGATTTTTTTTCAACAGTTAATCAGTTCATCTACACATCATCCCAAACCAGCTTGTAAAGTTGCAGGGCAATCGCTCAAACAATTATTGAGATATCTTGCTTACAAGCTGAAAACACGAAAAAAATCTAAGGGCCATAACTCAAGAAAAAAAAATCGGATTTTTTTCAAAAGTTGATCAGTTCATCTACTCATCATCCCCGACAAGTCTGTGAAGTTTCGGGGAAAAACCTCAAATAGTTTTTTTAGATATCTTGCTTACAAACTTAAAACGCGAAAAATTTCAAAGGGCCATAACTCAAGAAAAAAATTTCGGATTTTTTTCAAAAGTTAATCAGTTCATCTACTCATCATCCCCAACCAGCATGTAAAGTTTCAGGGCAATAGCTCAAACTGTTTTTGAGATATCTTGCTTACAAGATTTCATAGTATTTTTTGCAAAGGGGCATAACTCAAAAAAGGGGCATAATCCTGACGAGAAAAAAAACACGGGTCAATTATTTTTTCATGAGGAATCCATATATGAAATTTCAAAAACCTAGCACCCATGGTTCTAAAGTTATGCTATGCAGTAAAAAGTGGGACGGACGGAAGGACGGAAGGACGGACGGACGAACAGGGCAAAACCAATATGCCCCCACAACTTCTTCGAAGTTGGGGGCATAAAAATGTAAATGTAGGGACTTGGGCAAGTCTACATGTAGATGTGTTAACACAAATTAAAGCGTTCAACTTTTCTCGCCAAGCGTCTGCTATTTGGCGCCAAAACATAACCATTCACGAGATAGTAGAATAGTCGTAGCAACTCGTCTTAGGAGCAATTAAATAATTTTCACATTGATTGCGGATTAAATTTTATGATTGGGGAATAAACGCAAACTAGAGACATAACTAGACCATATTTTCACACCTTATCGACACGCACCGCAGGGTGGCAAATATATGACAGGGATTAACAATAGTGTCATAATTGAACCGTTATAAATTATCAAACAGTTTTAATCCATATCAGACGTCTGGGTTTTATCAAATATTGTACTTAAACACCGTTTTTGCATTCCTTAAACGAAAGTAAGAGTTCATAAAGCAAGCGCACATTCATCCGAGAATTTTTATGCGTCCCAGGACCCGCCGACGATATTTTTATGCGTCCTCTGGCGAAATTATGCGTACAGGACGCAGGACGCACGCCTAAAAAAATCACTGGTTATGTCGTCTGCTGAATCTTCTTGCAAACTTTTTAGATTTTTTTTTCATACAGGCAAACAGTGTGGACCCAGATCAGACTCCTCCTATAGGAGCAGTCTAGGTTCACACTGTTTAAGAAAATGACTTTAAGTAACCGGCAGACAACAAAGCAGACAACAAAGCAGACGAAAATTGTCGTGATTGGCATCTTATGGGTTAAGTGCTATCCAATCATTGGCTAGATTCAACAGCTACATGAAATCCTCGAGCATACACGCCAATATCATTTTTTAAAATATTTTTCATAGCTTGATATTATAGCTCGTGTTCAAAAGTTAATAATGGCACAAAAATATTAAAGTCCTGCATATTTCTTCGGAGAACATTTGCTAAATCGTATCTAAACACAATATATATCATTTCCAGATTTTTTGTGTAAATCACTTATAAATATAGAAATAATAATTAGTGATAAAATGCTTTAATGAGCCATCGCTTTGTTTACCGTTTTTGTGTTGTGGGTGTGGTAGGCTGATGTTTCGGCCAGTGGACGACAGTTTCGTCATAGGAAATTTCAGCCCAGGACATTTCGTCTTATATATAGCAGGAGTCCATTACGAAATTTAGGGGTAACCAGGTTGAGTAAACAATTTTAACCCTTCTCTTGCTGAATATTCATTTTAGCCACACCCATCTCTGACTTTGAACCAATCAGATTGCTTGATGTTATTTATTCCTACAAATTCATAAACTGAATGTCAAACAGTGCAGATCCTGATCAGATGGCTTCTTCAGAAGCCATCTGATCTGGATCTACACTGTTTGCAAAGATAGAGGTTGTCGTGAACAGCAAGATAAGGTTTAAAATGGCTTATCATTTTACAAACCAAACAATGAAGACCCTGATCAGATGCCACATTCTGCAGTGTCTGATCTGTGCCTGCACTGTTTGGCAGTATCCCATTTTGGGGTTTCTCGTTTCAACTGAGTTGATCAAGAGCTTACAAACAAGACATCCTCCAAACTCGATTCCCACTGTAACACACCGACGTAACCATGGTGTTGTTCTTCTCAGTTAACAAGATATTGACGAAAAGAAGGATAAAATAAATCTGGGTCAGCAAAATAGCTTTCTTTTTATTTCCAGACCTTAATTTGTCATCTACGGCAATGGGATTATTTGATATCAATGATAGCAAACACCTAGATCTAACAGTCTTTGACTTAGAAATGCAATCTGACTTGTCTGATAGAAGTGCATTAGTTCAAGATGTGTCACATGAGCATGGTGGCTTGCATGGTGCTTCCACGCAGAGCTGAAACTGACTGCACGTAAGTACTGGTAAACCACTGAGATAAGGACGTAGTCAGATCCTTTGGAAGCAAAGAGTACACCAAATAAACGAAAATAGCAGACTCGGTATAAGTGAGTCTGTTCATGACCAGTACTGAAATGTGCACTGGCCATACCCTCTAGCAGAACTCTATTTTCAAAATGATTCGATCCCAAAGGACCAGAAAAATATAATCTGCACTATGATGATGTGCTGGGAGAATTTTTACGGCTGCCACATGGCAAAACACCAGTTGCAGTGAAGATAAATGAGCCAAGGCAAAATGGTGCGAGTCTGATGGTGCCTGCATATACAGTAAAACCTGCCTTAGTGGCCACCTCTATTAAGCAAGCAACCTGTCTTAAGCAAGCAGGCATTCAGTTCCCAAGAAAGGCAGATGTGTTAAATTTCACCTGTATTAAGCAAGAACCTGTCTTAAGCAAGCATATTTTGACTATCCCTTAGGCACTTGCTTAATACAGGTTGAACTGTATACCCTACTGGTTTGTTTGGGCAGGATGAAAACATCAATAGCAGAAAGCCAAAAGGACAGTTACTTTCCAACAAAATGGCCAATTGGCTATCCAAAACAAAATAATATAAGCGATACAAACACTCAAAGACAAACCATAACAAAACAAGAGGCCCATGGGCCACTATGCTCACCAGAGCTCAGGTGGGCACTGCCCATCCTGCCCAATGGCAGCCATGTATTTTAACATGATATCATTTTAATCCACCAAATGAACCCCCATGTCCAAATGAGCACCCATGTGGACTCAGCATCTGAAAAGTTAGGCCTTTTATGAAGTAGAGGGGGTGGGGCATGGACCCAATGGAGCCCTGGTTGGTATCACTAAATGCGTCTTATCATAAGAAACAAAAATATATATGGTTTAGCAGTGGGGATCTGTAAGGCCTCTTTAACAGTTGAGGGGTTGGGGCATGCCCTGTTGATCCCAGGAAAGCCCAAACTGTTGTCCCTAAATGTGTCTTATCATAAGGACCAAGTATATATATGGTTCAGTGCTGGGAATCTGACCGGTTTCAGAGATTTGAGGCCCTTTTATGAAATAGGAATGGCCCCTGCGGACCCCGCTACAGTAGGTGTGCTAATAATAAGGAACAAGAACATATATGATTATGGGGTGGGGATTTGAATGGTTTCTGAAATATAAAGCCTTTTATGAAATGGAAGGGCGGGGCACATTGCCTCAGCACAAAGAGACCTCCAGGTTGGTGTGATTGAACGAGTCTTATCATAAGGAACAAGTATATGGTTTAGGGGTGGGGATCTGAACTATTTCTGATATATATGGCTTTTAATGAAGTAAAGCGGTGTGGCATGGCCTGGGCGTGCCCCGGGGACTCCCAAGCTGGTGTCACTGAATGCGTCTTATCATAAGAAAGATGAATATATATGGTTCAGGGTGGGGCTAAGAACATTCTCTGAGATATAAGGCCTTATGTGAAGTGGAGGGGTGGGGCAAGGCCCAGGGAGACTCCCAGGTTGGTGTCAATGAATGTGTCTTATCATAAGGAACAAGACTATATATGGTTAAGGGGTGGCCATCTGTAGGGTTTCCGAGATATTGTGATATTATGAAATGGAGGGGGTGGGGCATGGCCCCAGCATATCCCTGGGAACCCCCAGGTTGGTGTTACTGAATGCGTCTTATCATAATGAACAAGAATATATATGGTTTAGGGGTGGGGATCTGAACAGTTTCTGAAATATATGGCCTTTTTTGAAGTGGAGGGGTGGGGCAAGGCCCCAGCGCGTCTTTGAGGACCCCCAGGTTGGTGTCAATGAATGTGTCTTATCATAAGAAGCAAGCATATATATGGTTTATGGGCGGGGATCTGTAAGGTTTCCGAGATATTGGGCCTTTTATCAAATGGAGGGGGTGGGGCATGGCCCCGGTGCATCCAGGGGACTCCCAGGTTGATGTCACTGAATGGGTCTTATCAAAAGGAACAAGAATATATATGGTTTAGGGGTGGGAATCTGAATGGTTTCCGAGATATTGGGCCTTTTATAAAGTTGAGGGGGTGGGGCCTGACCTGTGCGCATTCCTGACGACCCCCAGGTTGGTGTTACTGAAAGCGTCTTATCAATAGGAACAAGAATATATATGGTTTAGGGGTGGGGATCTGAACAGTTTCTGAGATATATGGCCTTTTGTGAAGTAGAGGGGTGGGGCAAGGCCCCAGCGCATCTCTGAGGACCCCCAGGTTGGTGTCAATGAATGTGTCTTATCATAAGAAGCACGCATATATATGGTTTAGGGGCGGGGATCTGTAAGGTTTACGAGATATTGGGCCTTTTATGAAATGGAGGGGGTGGGGCATGGCCCCGGCGCATCCAGGGGACTCCCAGGTTGATGTCACCGAATGGGTCTTATCATAAGGAACAAGAATATATATGGTTTAGGGGTGGGGATCTGAATGGTTTCCGAGATATTGGGCCTTTTATTAAGTGGAGGGGGTGGGGCATGACCTCGGCGCATCCCTGAGGACCCCAAGGTTGGTGTTACTAAATGCGTCTTATCAATAGGAACAAGAATATATATGGTTTAGGGGTCGGGATCTGAATGGTTTCTGAGATATATGGCCTTTTATGAAGTGGAGGGGGTGGGGCATGGCCCCGGCACAACCTGGGGGACCCTCAGGTTGGCATAAAAGCATATGGCTGAAAGAATTTTACTCAAGAAACATTTCTATAAAAGTTTTGTCCAAATATCTGCAATGACTTGGCAGTAAATGCCATTTTTCAATTTTCCCCATTATAAGTCTATGGAAACTCTAAGTTGCCATAGCAACCAAACTAATGGGCCGATTTTCATAAAAAACACAAACTTTCAATCCCCCTGCCCAAGGATGCTACAGATAAAATTTGGGCTGAATCGGTCCAGTGGCTTCAGAGAAGAAGATGTTTGAAAGTGTTGACGTCAGACGACGACGACGACAACGACGCCGGACAACTGCCTATCCTATAAGCTCCCCCGGAGCCTTCGGCTCTGGTGAGCTAAAAAAACCCGCGATGGAAGAACCCCCTTGGAACGGTCAGTGAAACAAATTCCACTGGAGGATTAAATTGATTTTACATGGCTACAATATTCGCCCTTACTTCCGTCGCGATTTAGACAAATTATTTGTTCAGTCCACATGATGTTGTGCAACATCTCCGTGAACACAAAAAATCAAACAACCACAGAGATGAAACAACGGTGAGGACTCGATCGGTCGACAGCAAGAAAACTCTGAAATGCTGGAGCAAAAGAAAACCATTAATTAGACTGATGGGCCCGACCAGAGACAGAGCATCAGGCACCAACCAACATTACATGGAATCAGATCTCTCTGATTCTCAGTTCTCTCTGATTCTCAGTAAGCCTTTAAGCTGGAACCGTCATAGAATCTGAGGCCTAACCCACCGGCGTGCAATTAAAGAGGAAAGCAAAGTTGTCAACCGTGATAGGGTTAACTACCATGCATGCAGTCTGTCGTATAAGTTTTCATCCCTAGATACAGGTTTGTACCGACTACCAAGTATCAATCCGCCCCCGCCCATAGGGGCTTGACGAAATATATGGGCTGCATGATGCTTCCACGCAGAGCTGAATCAGGCCCGCACACTAGTACTGGTAAACCGCTTAGAGGATCTAAGCTTGTCCAGGGACCGCGGTGCGAGGCGGACCATCCATGCTAATAAACCTATTGGTTTCATTGGGCGGCAGGGCTTGAGATGTCATTGAATCTCAATGTCGGGTAAAAGTCCCACAAAATTGGAAGCAACTTCTCCAAAATGACCTTTACAGTGTTGACGGGGCGTTAAACCTCAAACCAAACAAAACAAAAACAAAACCAAGTATCAATAATGAAGCTCTTACAGTTCTTGAGAAATGCTCTCGAGTGTGTGAGTGTTTTAGTTTTATGTCCCACCAACAGCTAAGGTCATACGGAGACGGGACCTCAGTTTAAGACTCATCCGAAAGTCTGGAGAAGCTGGGGATTGATCCTGCGACCCCTGGTTTACAAGGTGAGTAGCGTAACAACTACACCACTGAGGCTTCTAAGGGAAATGCTCTTGACCATAAGGGGTCGCTAATATTGACGGCTTGACAAACGGAGAGACGGAAAATCAAACTCCTAACAGCAAGTGCAAAAACTAGCTATCAAACACTGTAGACACAACCAGTATTACAGTATTTACTGCTATGTTTTCAGTGTAAATACTGCATCTGATCAGGATCTACACTGTTTGCCCCTCATCCAGCTAGCCATAATCAGTAGCTCAGTTGGAAGCACATTTGGTGGCCATCTTGGATATCGAAACCAAACTATTTTAGCAAATCTGAATCTCCATGTCACCATTCAACCTTTGGTAGAAGCCTCCGTGGTGTAGTGGATACGCTACTCCCCTTGTAAACCAGGGATTGCAGGATTGATCCCAGGCTTCTCCAGATTTTCGGATGAGTCTTTAAACCGAGGTCCCGTCTCCGTGTCACCTTAGCTGTTGATGGGATGTAAAACTTAAACACTCACTCACTCGACCTTTGGTTTGGGAGGAGATGCAGCTTGAAGAATTTCAAGATGGCCGTCATGGTGGCCATCTTGGATATCGCAACGGAGGGATTTTAGCAAATTTGAATCTCCATGTCACCCCAATGCCTCCCATCAGGTTTCAGCTGAATAATTCACCTTTGGTTTGGGAGATGTCATAGGAAGAATTTCAAGATGGCTGCCATGACCTTGGATATCAGACCGGAACAATATTAACTTGTCACCCAGATGCCTACAATCAAGTTTCAGCTCAATTCCACCTTTCGTTTAGGAGATGTCGTTTTAAGAATTTCCAGATGGCCAACATGATCTTGGATTTCAGAACGGAACGATTTTAGCAAATCTGAATCTCTGTGTTGCCCCGATGCCTCCCATCATGTTTCAGCCATGGTAGCCATCTTGAATATTGGAATACAACAATTTTAGCAAATCTGAATATCAATGTCAGCCTGATGCCCCCCATCAAGTTTCCTTGCTTTGGGAGAAGATATTGTTTGAAGAATTTCATGGTGGCCAACTTGGATATCGGATTCTCCATGTCACCCAAATGCCTCCTATCAAGTTTAGCTTAATTCGACCCTTGGTTTGGGAGGAGATGTGGCCACCATGGCGACCATCTTGGATATCGGAACGGAACCATTTTAGCAAATCTGATACTCCATGTCACCCCAATGCCTCCTATCAAGTTTAAGCTTAATTCAACCCTTGGTTTGGGAGGAGATGTGGCCACCATGGTGGCCATCTTGGATATCGGAACCAAATGATTTTAGCAACTCTGAATCTCCATGTCACCCCAATGCCTCCTATCAAGTTTCTGCTTAATTCGACCCTTGGTTTGGGAGGAGATGTGGCCACCATGGCGGCCATCTTGGATATCGGAGCGGAACCATTTTAGCAAATCTAAATCTCCATGTCACCCCAATGCATCCCACTAAGCATCATTTTAATCTAACTTCTTGTTTTGTTTGTTTGTTTGTTTGATTTAAGGTTTGACGTCCCCTTAAACACTGTAAAGGTCATTTTGGAGACATCTGCTTCCAATTTTGTGGGACTTTTACCCGACATTGAGATGAAATGACATCTCAAGCCCTTGGGCCCAATGAAACCAATAGGGTTTATATGCATGGATGGTCCAACTCGCACTGCTTTGCCTGGGCAGGCTTAGATCCTCTAACCAGTTTACGATTACTCATGTGCGGGTCAGTTTAAGCTCTCAATGGAAGCAACATGCAGCCCATCTATTTCTTCCAGCCCCGATGGGCAGGGGCCACCTAACTTCTTGTTCTGGAGGAGATAAAGTTAACAATGGACGAGAGACAATGGACGACAGAGAACGGACAACAGGCCACAGCATAAACTGACCTTCACTCCAGGTGAGCCAATAAGCTTGAAACCAAAGAAATAACATACAAACACCATAATGGGTTCAGCCCGCGCCCATAGGGGCTTGAAGAAATATATTGGCTGCATGATGCTTCCACGCAGAGCTGAATCCGGCCCACACACTAGTACTGGTAAACCGCTTTGAGGATCTAAGCCTGTCCAGGAACCGCGGTGCGAGGCGGACCGTCCATGCTTATAAACCCTATTGGTTTCATTGGGCGACAGGGCTTGAGATGTCATTTCATCTCACTGTCGGGTAAAAGTCCCACAAAATTGGAAGCAATGTCTCCAAAATGACCTTTACAGTGTTGACGGGGACGTTAAACCTCAAATCAAACAAACAAAACCATAATGGGTTACAGGGGTAAACAAGGTCATATAAATTTAGGCTTTATAGGTATGCTATTCTGTATATTATATGAACACTATTTTTAAGTGTTTGTAGAAAGTTATCTAATTTGCCCTGAGCATCATACAAAATTGTTTATGTATCTTTATGGTGTTTTATTGCAGCACTAAGTAATACTAAGGGTGCCGCAGTGCACTCAGAAAAGCTTTAAAACTTGACGAGCCACAAAATTTGTTTAGAGCAAACAGCGATTTTATTTTTTAAATGTTTTTTCAGAGAATTGAAGCTTGACATTACATGTGAATCATCTGCCACGCAGACGATTCACATGAAATGACAAGCCTTATTTTTCTTATTTTCTCTAACAAATAAGACAGAAAAATACAGAAAAATATTATAAAGTAATGCCTGCAAATATCGGGATTGACAGTTTAAGGGCTAAAAATGAAGTTTAGTGGAGCAGAAAAGTTCGAAAAGAATTTCCTATACATTCACACATTGAAAATGAGAGACTCTTCATTGAATCAACATCTTTCATGACCTATGGATTTCCTAAACAAGCTAAGAAGCATATAAAGACTCAATTTTACACCAAGTTTACAACATATAAAGGCAATTCATCATTTATGATGGGTTTTCAATTGGTTGAATATGGCTTCATTTTGTACAATTTATTAAAATGGTTTGAAGCCTTTTGTCCACATCGTAAGACTTATCTTGTTCTTTCAATTGCGTAATCCTATCAGATTTTCAACCATCTTTAGTGGAAAAAATGACGCCAAATGTATAATGAAATGGCACTAATACTACAGGAGCATGCATTTCGACAACACAAGCGTGTGACATAGTACAGGCTTTCATATCCCAACAACAGTTAATTTTCTGATGTAAATTTGTGATATTATTCTTATTTATACTTATGACATAGGTTATAGGTGCTTGTTATACCTGCCACATAGAGATGGTTCTAATGAGTACCCACAGCCTATGTCTTGGCGCATAAATAAGAAAAATAATTTATATCCCCATAAACACCAGTTTTCTCTATATAAAGTGGTGTTTACAGGGGGTACAGGGGGGGGGGGGGTGTTCATTGCACAGACTTGTTAACCCTTATCCTGCTGAATATAACCAATCAGATTACTTGATGTAATTTATTCTTACAAATCCATAGACTGAATGTCAAACAGTGTAGATCCTGATCAGATGGCTTCTTCAGAAGCCATCTGATCTGGATCTACACTGTTTCCAAAGATAGGAGTTATTGTGAACAGCAGGATAAGAGTAAATGTGATGAATTTTTATAAACTGAGCCCATGACACCATTCTTAACTGATATGTTTCTTGCGCATTTGATGGAAATTCAAACTTCTGTTGGACGGGCCTCCGTGGCCTAGTGGTTAAGAGCGCTGACTCTCACCGCTGTGGTTCGAGCCTCGCTCGGGTCATACCATATGTGAGATGCTAAGTTCTGCAACGGAAGGTCAGGTGGTTTTTCTCTGGGTACTCCGGTTTTTACCCACCTCTGATTAACAATCGCTCGATATGAGTGAAATAATCTTGAAAGGGCCATAAACCAAAAAAAAAAAAAAAACTAAAATTTGTTTTTCTACAAAAACACAGATGTCTCCCCCGTTTTTGACTGCTAAGTATAACCTTGACATTGGAGGTATTGAGCTGGGTCTTGTGTGCAACACATCATCTAATGAAGATGAACATTTCTACATAGTAACTTTAAAAATGTTCATAGAAAAATAAAAAAGTTATTGGCCGTAAACAAAAAAAGCACTTTTTTACCTTTGACCTCTAAGTATGGCCTTGACCTTTGCAGTACAACACATCGTCTCATGATGGTTAACATTTCTGCTAAGTAATTTCATAATCCATCAAAGAATAAGGAAGTTATTGACTGTCCTTTTTTTTACCTTTGACCTCTAGGTAAGACCTTGACATTGGAGGTATGGACCTTGGTCTTGCACATGACTCATGGTCCAACTTTCAAGCCTCTAGCGCCAACAGTTTTTGAGATATCTTGCTGACAAGATTTTATTAAAACAAGAGGGCCATGATGGCCCTGGATCGCTCACCTGATCCATAGAGTAACAAGTGGGACACGGGGAGGGCCATTATTAACCCTAGGGCTATAATGTGCATAATGTTCAGAGACGTCTAAAAAGGTGAAGCTTCATACCAAATATCAACAAAGGCTATAATTTGAACAATCTTGGCAAAGGTCCACTAGATATGCTACATACCAAATATCAAAGACCTGGGCCTTGCGGTTTCAGAGAAGAAGATTTTTATTAAAGATATTCCCTACATAAGCCTATATAAAACCAAATGGCTCCAGGGCGGGGGCATTTTTGGCCTCAGGGCTATAATTTAAACCATCTTGATAGAGGTCCACTAGAGGAAGCTTCACACCAAATATCAAAGACCTGGGCCTTGCTGTTTCAGAGGAAGATTTTTAAGGAATATCTCTATATAAGTCTATGTAAAACCAAAGGGCCCCAGGTCGGGGGCAGTTTTGGCCCTAGCACTATTATTTGAACAATCTTGGTAGGGGTCCACTAGATGAAGCTTCATACCAAATAGCAAAGACCTGGCCCTTGGGGTTTCCGAGAAGAAGATTTTTAAAGATTTTCCCCATATAAGCCCATGTAAAACCATAGGGCCCCGGGGCGGTGGCATTTTAGGCCCAAGCACTATAATTTGAACAATCTTGGTAGGAGTCCACTAGATGAAGCTTCATACCAAATAGCAAAGACCTGGGCTTTGTGGTTTCAGAGAAGAAGATTTTTGAAGATTTTCCCTATATAAGCCCATTTAAAACCAAAGGGCCCCGGAGTGGGGGGGGGGGGGGGGGGAAAGAAGGACCATGGCCATGTGGGATGAAGCTTCATACCAAATATCAAAGACATGGGCCTTACGGTTTCAGAGAAGAAAATTTTTAAAGGTTTTCCCTATATAAGCCCATGTAAAACCAAAGGGCCCCGGAGCGGGGGTATATTTGACCCCAGCACTATAATTTGAACAATCTTGGTAGGGGTCCCCTAGATGAAGCTTCATACCAAATATCAAAGACCTGGGCCTTACGGTTTCAGAGAAGAAGATTTTTAAAGGTTTTCCCTATACAAGCCCATGTAAAACCAAAGGGCCCCGGAGCGGGGGCATATTTGACCCCAGCACTATAATTTGAACAATCTTGGTAGGGGTCCCCTAGATGAAGCTTCATACCAAATATCAAAGACCTGGGCCTTACGGTTTCAGAGAAGAAGATTTTTAAAGCTCTTCCCTATATAAGCCCATGTAAAACCAAAGGGCCCTGGAGCGGGGGCATTTTTGGCCCCAGCATTATAATTTGAACAATCTTGGTAGGGGTCCACTAGATGAAGCTTCATACCAAATATCAAAGACCTGAACCTTGCGGTTTCAGAGAAGAAGATTTTTAAAGATTTTCCCTATATAAGCCCATGTAAAACCAAAGGGCCCCGGAGCGGGGGCATTTTTGGCTCCAGCACTATAATTTGAACAATCTTGGTAGGGGTCCACTAGATGAAGCTTCATACCAAATATCAAAGACCTGGGCCTTGTGGTTTCAGAGAAGAAGATTTTTTAAGTTTTTGCTGAAAAAAATCTGTTTTTGGCTCCTATGACCTAGATGTGCAACGGACCGGAACCATTTGAACAACTTTGAAAGGGGACCACCTAAGGATCATTCCTGTGAAGTTTGGTCAAAATCCGATCAGTGGTTTAGGAGATGTCGTTTAAAGAATTGTTTACGGACGCACGGACGGACGCACGGACGGACGGACGACGGACGAAAAGTGATCCCAAAAGCTCACCTCGTCACTGCGTGACGGTGAGCTAAAAAATTCAAAGGGCAATTACTCTTGAAAGGGGCATAATCCGGATGAGAAAAAAATACGTGTCAGCTTATTTTCCATTAGGAATGCATATATGAAATTTCAAAACCATAGCATACACAGTTCTAAAGTTATGCTATGCATCACTTTTAGGATTCATTACAATGGGCACAAATTACCAAAATGACAAAGGGCCATAACTCGCAAGGTATTTTTCAGAATTTTGTCATAAGTTAATCAGTTCATCTACTCATCACCAACAATATACTCAACAACTTTCAAGGCTCTAGCTCCAATAGTGTTTGAGATATTTTGCTGACAAGATTTTATTAAAAAAAATTCAAAGGGCAATAACTCTTCAAGGGGGCATAATCCGGACGAGAAAAAAAATACGTGTCAGCTAATTTTTCATGAGGAACCCATATATGAAATTTCAAAACCCTAGCATACACGGTTCTAAAGTTATGCTATGCATCACTTTTAGCATACATTACAATGGGCACAAATTACCAAAATGACAAAGGGCCATAACTCACAAAGTATTTTTTGGTATTTTGTCAAAAGTTAATCAGTTCATCTACTCATCACCACCAAAATATTCACCAACTTTCAAGCCTCTAGCTCCAATAGTTTTTGAGATATCTTGCTGACAAGATTTTATTAAAAAAAAATTCAAAGGGCAATAACTCTTGAAAGGGGCATAATCCTGACGAGAAAAAAAATACGCGTCAGCTTATTTTCCATCAGAAATGCATATATGAAATTTCAAAATTATAGCATACACAGTTCTAAAGTTATGCTATGCATCACTTTTAGCATACATTACAATGGGCACAAATTACCAAAATGACAAAAGGGCCATAACTCACAAAGTATTTTTCGGAATTTTGTCATAAGTTAATCAGTTCATCTACTCATCACCAACAATCTATTCACCAACTTTCAAGGCTCTAGCTCCAATAGTTTTTGAGATATCTTGCTGACAAGATTTTATTTAAAAAAATTCAAAGGGCAATAACTCTTGAAAGGGGCATATTCCGGACGAGAAAAAAAATACACGTCAGCTAATTTTCCATGAGGAATCCATATATGAAATTTCAAAACCCTAGCATACATGGTTCTAAAGTTATGCTATGCATCACTTTTAGCATACATTACAATGGGCACAAATTACCAAAATGACAAAGGGCCATAACTCACAAAGTATTTTTAGGAATTTTTTCAAAAGTTATTCAGTTCATCTACTCATCACCATCAATATAATCACCAACTTTCAAGGCTCTAGCTCCAATATTTTTTGAGATATCTTGCTGACAAGATTTTATTAAAAAAAAATTCAAAGGGCAATAACTCTTGAAGGGGGCATAATCGGGATGAGAAAAAAAATACGTGTCAGCTAATTTTCCATGAGGTATCCATATATGAAATTTCACAACCCTAGCATACACGGTTCTTTAGTTATGCTATGCATCAAAAGTGTAACGGACGGACGAACGGACGAACGAACCAGAACCAATATGCCCCTCAAACTTTTTCAAAGTTGGGGGCATAATAAGAAAGTTATTGACAGAACACAAAAAAGGCCCTTTTTTTACCTTTAACCTCTATGTATGACCTTGACCTTTCAGGTATTAAACTGGGTCATGCGTGCAACACATCATCTCATGGTGGTTAACATTTCTGCCTAGCAATTTCAAAATCCATCTAAAAATAAGAAAGTTATTGACCAAACACGAAAAAAGGCCCCTTTTTTACCTTTGACCTCTATGTATGACCTTGACATTTTAGGTACCAAACTGAATCATGCATGCAACACATCGTCCCATGATAGTTAACATGTTTGCCAAGTAACTTCAAATTCTATTTAAAAATAGGCAAGTTATTGACAAAACCCGAAAAAAGGCCCCTTTTTTTACCTTTGACCTCTAAGTATGACCTTGACCTTTGAGGTAACAACCTGGGTCATGCGCGCAACACATCGCCTTATATTGGTTCACATTTCTGCCATGTGATTTCAAAATCCATCTCAAAATAAGAAAGTTATTGACCAAATACGAAAAAAGGCCCACTTTTTTACCTTTGACCTCTAAGTATGACCTTGACCTTTGAGGTACCAACCTGCCTCATGTGCACCACACATCGTCTCATGATTGTTAATAATTATGCCAAGTAATTTTAAAATCCATCTCAAAATAAGAAAGTTATTGACCAAATACGAAAAAAAGGCCCCTTTTTTGACCTTTGACCTCTAAGTATGACCTTGACCTTTGAGGTACCGACCTGCCTCATGCGCACCACACATCGTCTTATGGTTGTTAATAATTATGCCAAGTAATTTTAAAATCCATCTCAAAATAAGAAAGTTATTGACCAAATACGAAAAAAAGGCCCCTTTTTTGACCTTTGACCTCTAAGTATGACCTTGACCTTTGAGGTACCGACCTGCCTCATGCGCACCACACATCGTCTTATGGTTGTTATTATTTCCGCCGAGTAATTTTAAAATCCATCAAAAAATAAGAAAGTTATTGACCGGACACGATTTGCCCATACATATATACATACCAACAAACTTCCAAGGGAGATAATTCAAAAAGTATAAATGCGAGAGTTATGGTTCTTGTGCACTGCACGTCGTCTAATGCTGATTAATATTTATACGAAGTTTCGTGACGATAGCTCTAACGGTTTTCAAGTTACAGAGCGGACACGAAAGTGTGACAGACGGACAGACGGACAGACAGACAGACAGACGCCCGGGGGAAAAACAATATGTCTCTCCGAAAAAAATTTTTTCGGGGGAGACATAAAAATCTGTTCTCATTGTGCACATTGCCTTTGTCTAAAGATGCATGTTTCATCAGTTATATGGTTTGTCATAAGGAAACTGCAGTTACATCCATGCTTTCAAATCTTGTTTTCAGGTCCAACCAAAAGTTATGCAATATAGGTCAAGGTCAAATATAGTTCTTGCGAAATGAACTTAAACGGAGAAGAGTTGATGCTATAGTTCACATAGTTTGTGAACCTTGAAAAGTAGGTCAAGGTCAAATATAAATGTTGCATTAAAGTTGCCATCCATAGATGCAAATTTGTACCAAGTACCATGAATGAATGAAGCTCTTATAGTTCTTGAGAAATGTGAGTGAGTGTTGAGTGGACCGTCGTATGCGAATTGCAGGTTTCTATAGCCTCTAATTTCTAATAAACGCCCACCCCCTCTCCAGGAAAGCTTACGATTCTGATAAATGCCGGGCATCTCTATTAGAGATTTTAAGGTACTTGTTCAAATTTTAGAACAAGTATGTTAAGGAGTTGATGAGGTAAATATGTTACTACTTCTTGAAAACTTAACCCTTATCTTGCTGTTCACGACAACCCCTATCTTGGCAAACAGTGTAGATCCAGATCAGATGGCTTCTTCAGAAGCCATCTGATCAGGATCTACACTGTTTGGCATTCAGTTTATGAATTTGTAGTAATAAATTACATCAAGTAATTTGATTGGTTGATAAACAGAAATGGGTGTGGTTTAAATGAATATTCAGCAAGATTAGGGTTAACTATGGCATATATGATAGTTTCTTTGTGGATTCAAATGACTTCTTTGTGGTCAGGTTCATGGTGTGATCAGAGCTTAAGTAGCAAAGAGCTTTAACCCAATTTATATAGGAAACCTCAAATTGTGTCATTGGCAAAAAGTGCAGGCCCAGATCAGGTGCCGCGTTCTGCAGACGGCATCTGATCAGGACCTTCACTTTTTCCAGAAAATTCAACAATTTTCTAAATAAATCTTTGAAATTCATGAATCTGACAACCATATAACGTGTTGTATATAAGTGGGGGCTGTATATAATTACAGGCCTCATACTGACCAAGCTTTTACATGCCTGAAAGGCCAGATTTTACAGTCTTAACCCTTATCCTGCTGAACATGACAACCATTACCTTTACAAACAGTGTAGATCTAGATCAGATGGCTTCTGAAGAAGCCATCTGATCAGGATCTACACTGTAATTGAATGAATACATTATATCAAGTAAATTGATTGGCTGAAAATCAGCAATGGGTGTGGCTAAGTAAATTAAGGTTTAAACAGTCATTTTAAAGAAAAAAATCAAAATCTAAAAAGCTCAAATGAAGAAAAATAATCAAGCTCTAAAAGCCTGAAATCCTGCAAATACCTGAACAATATGAGGCCTAATATAAGTGGGGGAAGTTTCCATTCAGTACAAAATGCGATAATAAAATTATGTCTGAATCTGCTTCAGAGAACAGGGTCAGATCTCCGCAGGTTGGTTGCCCCTGCTGTGCTCCATGCACTGAAACATACCACGGTGGTACCAGCTGTGCCCCACGCACACAATAAGTCTGATGTGAAACTATTGCATTCAGATGACTGAATCGTGCAACATCTTTAATAAAACTAACGAAGCAACGTAAAAGCTGAAAGACTATTTCATGCCTTCTGGGCCCTTTTTATCAAACATAAATGATGAAAAAATATTGGAATATATGAGTCAAATCATAAGAAAAACCTACCTTATGGTAACTTGATGACATGACATACTAAGAGTTACATTCCTTGCTCGAGACAATTCAAGACTGACTTTGAACAGAACCTTTATGTTAATAAGCCTGCGAGTTTGACTCTAGGGGCTTGACTGGCAGGATTTATGTAGGGGACCACTACTTAATATGTTAGCCATGGGCCTCAAGGTTTTAGAAGATATTTCAAGTTGTTCACCTGAGTTTATATTAAGTTATGGGATCCAATAACCCCTAGGGCATGGCCAATTTGGACCAAAGGGGTCAGGCCAATTTGGACCCCAGGGGCATGGTTGGCAGGATTTATGCAGGAGACCAATTAACATTGCTTCTTACTTAAATTAATATATTAGCTCTCAGAAGAATTTTCAGTTTTTCCCATTATAACTCTATGGGGGCTATTTAGTGAACCCTGGGGGGCATGGCCAATTTGGATCCCAGAGGATAATTTAGGAGACCACTTTTCATAGCTGCATACTAAACATCATGGTAGAAGCTTTTTTAAAGCTTTTTCTCATTCTAAGTCTATTGGAGCTTATGACCCCCGGGTGTGGCAAATATGCACTTGGCAGGTTTTATGTAGGAGACCGCTAAAACATAGTAACATACTAAATATGTTAGCTCTTGGCCTCATGGTTTTCAAGTTTCTTTAGCCATATAGCTCTACACAAACAACCCTCTAGGGTGTGGCCAGTTTGGACCCCAGGAGCATGGTTAGCAGGGTTTATGTAGGAGTCATCTAAACATTGCTATACATAACTTAACCCATTTAGTACTAGAAACCCCAAAACAGGTAGCTGGCAAACAGTACAGGCCTAGATCAGACGCCACAGAACGCGGCGTCTGATCAGGGCCTCCACTGTTTGCTGAAAGTTCAGCCATTTTCCAAATCAATTTTGAAGAAAACACTACCTGACACCCCTAAATTTTTAAATGGACTCCTGCTATATTTAAGGTGGAAGATTCCATTTGGTACAAAAAGGGTTAATATAAAAATGTGGGCCTCATGGTTTCAGACAATTTTCTTTTAAAGTTTTCCCCATTATAAGTTTGTGGGAGCTAAATGACCCCTGGGGCATGGCCAATTTGGACCCCAGGGGCATGTTTGGCAGGATTTATGTAGGGGACCACTTAATATTGACTCAACATTGATACAAACTAAACATATAAGCTGTGGACTTCATGGTTTCAGAGAAGAATAATGTTTTTTCCCCCGTTTTTCCCATTATAAGTCTATGGGAGCTATAATGTTGCCATGGCAACTAGAAGTCTGAATGTGATTTGCCCAAAATTTTTCCCCAACTCTATAATGCTTCACATGAAATTTGATCAAGACTCGCCAACTGTGGACAGACAATGACAGTCACAGTGGACACAGACGATGGAGCATTGGCATGCTAACAGCCCACCTATGCCTTCAGAAGGTGAGCAAATACTAATATCCCACTTTTCCCTAAATGTCCATGCTATTTAGGTCATGATGAGCCAGTCAATTTACCTCACAACAATTCCTGGGCAGGCTTATACATATTAACGTTTGTCCTGCTGAACACATTAACTCTGAAAATCTTTGTAAACAGTGTAAATCCAGATCAGATGGCTTCTGAAAAAGTCATCTGATCAGGATCTACACTGTTTGTCATTTAGTATGTGAATGGAATGAACACATTTGATTGGTTGATAATCAGAAGTGGGTGTGGCAAAATTAATTCATTCAGCAGGATAAGAGTTGAGAGGTTTTACCAGTACAGTGAACAAATTCTTGCCAGAAACTGTCAACTGCACTTCTTGGGAGAATGACCATAGAAAAACTTTCATGATTAATTATCTCCAATAAAAAGAGGTTTTCAACCCAGCGGGTATCAAACCTATCACCTGATCACCTGTCTGTGCCCCTTTAGACTGAGGACAGCAGAAGTACTTATTACAATAACAAATACATGTGACAAATATAGCACATTTTTTCATATCTCCAAAACTGATATTTTTTTTTATATGAGCTGTTTTTCTTATTCAATCTCCAAACAGGTTGTGGTGCCCATTAAAACTGCCTCAATGAGGTGGTTCTAACAAGTACTAACAACCCATGTCTTCGAGGAGAAATAAGAAAACTATTATGTATCCCTTTAAGCTCCTATTCATTCTATATAAAGTGGGGTTAATAGGGTTTTCATCACAGAGACTTGTTTACATGATGTGACTATAACTTGGGTATAGTTTTTTTTAACCCTTACCCTGTTGTATAAGTTAATTAAGGCACACCCATTGCGGACTGTCAACCAATCAAACTACTTGATAAAATGTTTCATTCAAATTTGCAAACTGAATAACAAACAGTGTAGATCCTGATCAGATGGCTTCTTCAGAAGCCATCTGATCTGGATCTACACTGTTTGCAAAGTTAGGGGTTGTGGCATTTAGCAGGACAAGGGGTTGTCATAAACAGCAGGATAAGGGTTGTGGGAACTTAGTCTGTAAATGAGGAAACATATCCCAGGATAATTGACAGCCTCAGTACTTCTCCATATCTGGGCCAGAGTACCTTTTTTCAGCCGTATGGCTTGAATTATATAATTTTCCCTTTCATTGATTTCATTACAGGGAGCCTTGCATAAGCCGCTTAGTATCACAAAGCGTTTTGCGGACTTTGAATAGCTTTCATAATGCCATATTTAGTGAAAATTGGACAAATTAATAGTATTTCAAGCAGAAGTAAATTGTTATATGCAGCAATTTTACAAATCACATCAGGAAGTGTACGGTAGACACCATAAAAGTTTTGAAGAAAAAAATTTAGAGTTGGTTCTAATGAATCTCCATTCTCAGAAATGACCGTTGAACTGTGAATTGTTTGCTATTCAGGATGTTCTTTGAAAGGGTTGAAGAGGCCTAATTGGCTTGCTAGTCTGGTGCAGAAAACTGTACATAAGTTCTGTGGTGAGTGACCCTAAAATATATTCAAGGTTCCACAATGGAAACAATGATCCCAAGGACAAGAAAATATAAACTAAATTATGGAGACTTTTTTTACGGCCGCCACTTAACATTCACTTTACACCAGCTGCAATGACCATTGTTTGTTATGCAGTTTTTGAAAATTGAATGAAGTCATTTGCTTGGTGGATAGTTAGAAATGGGTGTGGCTAAATTAATTTATTCAGCAGGATAAGAATATTAAGAACCCAGACCCTGTTTACCAGTCTCACTAAATTATTATATTCCATAGATCACTTCATTAAAAGAATGTTTTTTATTTCGATGTACCAAAGATGGTCTTAACAGGAATTCAGCTGTATATATACAGCAGTTTAGTGTAAAACTCAAGGACGGTCTTACTTGCACTACTTTGCCTGGGCAGGCTTAGATCTAACGCATGTGCATTCGGTTTCAGCTCTGTGTGGAAGCACCAAGCAGCCCAAATCTATTTCTCAAAGCCCCGATGGGCGAGGGCGCTGTACTCCCGTCTCAAACAATATTCATGATCCAAAGGTGTAATGGCCTTTGAAGTTCAACTTAAGTTTAGACTGCGTACCTGTAGAACCCGAGTCCAAGTCCAAAGTCAAAATTATCTGTGTTGGTTGTACCCAAATACCAAGAACTATCAGCAGCCAATAAAGTAGGCCTTGCACATATACAAACCCTTTAATGCCGAGAAAAACTACATCTGCTTATGTCATCTGCTCAGTCTTCTTGCAAACTTTTTAAAAATATTTTTGCATTACTGGCAAACAGTGTGGGCCCAGATCAGACTGCTCCTAAAGGAGCAGTCTGATCTGGGTCCAAACTGTTTGCAAAAATGAGTAACCGGCAGAAGACAAAGTAGACAACAATTGCCGTGATTGGCAACTTATGGGCTTACTGTGAAATATAATGAAACATTAATGGCTCGTACACACACAGTGCATTGCAAACCCCTTCTTGAGTCTCCTGGGGAATTCTACCCAAAGTTCCGGAGATATTTACCTGTCTTATTTTTACGGCCCTTTCAACATTAATTCACTTATTTTGAGCCGATCGTAAACCAGAGATGGGCGAAAAACGGAGTACCTGGACTTTCTTTTGCAGAACTTGGTGTCTCATATGTGACACAGCAGTGAGAAACCTAATGATTAAGTGTCAGCGCTCTTACCAACCAAGCCAGGGAGCCTGTTCCATAAATTTATATATATTTGGAATGATTTTGAGAGTAATAATTTGTTGTTTATCTTAAGATTTTGTTTGTTTGTTTTGGTGTTTGATGGCTAAGTCAACACTAATTTAGGTCATTTTTGAGCCAGTCGGTTTATTACCTATCAACACTTTTCCTGGGCAGGCTTATACGTAAGCAGTTAACTAGTACAGTGCACATTCTTTCGCCAGAAACTGACAAATGCCCTTCTTGAATCAGCGGGAGAGAATGACCGTAGAAAAAATTTCATGATCAATGTCCATGAAAGAATGTTGCTGACCCCGGCAGGTATCAAACCTGCATCCGTCTGATCACCAGTCAGACGCACATCTGACTGCGCTACCGAAGCCAGCTTTTATCTCTGGAAATCATAATGTGTGCAGGCATTAGAATCACCTCATTGAGGCGATTCTAATCAGAACACATAACATACAAGTCATTTGATTCATAGCAGTTTCAGCTCAATCACACTTTCGGCGTGGGAAAACTAATGTTGTTTAAAGAATTTCATGGCGGCCATCTTGGCTATCAGAACAGACAGATTTTAGCAATTCCGAGTCTCAAAGTTGTTCCAATAACATCCACCAAGTTTCAGTTCAATTGGAGTTACGTTTCTGGCGGAGATGTCGAAACAACAGATGTGAAAAGCTGACTACAGATGACAGACTGTCGACAGATGGACGACGGACAACATGCCACAGCATAAACTGACCTGCGTTATTTTGCTCCAGTTGAGCTAAATATGCAAATAGTGAAAGCCTTGATCAGACCCCACTCTCTCAGCATCTGATCAGGGCCTGCACGGTTTTTCAATGACCAGTTCAGGGGTTTCCCATATAACCCTTATCCTGCTGAATATTTAGTTTAGCCACACCCATTTCTGACTTTGAACCAATCAGATTACTTGATGCAATTTATTCTTACAAATCCATAAACTGAATGTCAAACAGTGTAGATCCTGATCAGATGGCTTCTTCAGAAGCCATCTGATCTGGATCTACACTGTTTCCAAAGATTGGGGTTGTCCTGAACAGCAGGATAAGAGTTAAAATGGGTCAATATATTGTGGATTTGCATTTTTTTCGCATAAACAACACTGTTTAGATAACTTATATTGTTTTATAAATCAAGTTGAAGCTTGAACTGAATTGATTTGTCATAAACAACAGAAGAAAATAGAATAAGGATTGACTAGTTCATTATACAGGCTGTAATTACAACCCAAAAAGGTATTAAGATCAAAAGGCCTATTTCCTTTTGTTTATTGCAGAAGAAAATCAAAGCAATGACAACACTGGTGGGTCTATTGTCTCCGAGAGTTGGATTTTGTTTGTTTTGAGATTTTATGTCCTCGTCAAGACTATTTAGACCATTTAGAGATGTTGGTTCTGATTTTATGGGACTTATACCAAATGACATCTCAAGCACTGTACTCATTACGCAAACACGCCTATACAAATGCATTGCCACCTTTATCGCCGAAAAAATGAAAATTTTATGATGAAAAATTGTGATATTTTTCTTATTTCTGCTCAAAATATTGATTGTGGGCACTCGTTAGAACCGCCTCATCGAGGCGGTTCTAACGAGTACCCACAATCTATATTTTAGAGCAGAAATGAGAAAATAACATATACCCCCGGAAACCCCAGTTTTACTATATAAAAGTGGGGTTCAAGGGGGTCAACATTATATAGGCATGTTTTCGTGATGTAACAGCCAAAACAAACTACTAGGGTCTACGAGACTGTCCGAGTCGCACCAATTTTCCTGGACAGGCTTGGACTTTCTAAGTGGTTTACCAGTTCTCACAAGTTTTGTGGGTTTCAGCTCTGCATTCCAATCTATTTCTCCAAGCCTTGATGGACGGGAGCAACCCGAGTGTAGGACGGGAAAATGATCCCAAACAGACAGTCTGTTTCATTTAACCCTTAGATTCCTGTACTTAATGCTTTTGTTTGTTTGTTTGTTTGTATTGGGGTTTAACATCCCAGTCAACACTATTTTGGTCATTTTTGAGCCGGTCAGTTTACTTATCCACACATTTCCTAGGTAGGCTTATACGTTAGCGGTTAACTAGTACATTGCACTTTCTTTCGCCAGAAACTGACAACTGCCCTTCTTGAATCAGCGAAAGGGGGAGAATGACTGTAGAAAAGATTTAGTGATCAATCTCCACGAAAGAATGTTGCTGACTCGGCATGTATCGAACCCGTGTCCTGATCACCAGTCAGACCCACATCTGACTGAGCTACCAAGGCCGGCTGTACTTATAATGCTAACAGTGTAGTCCCAGATCAGACACTGCAATACAGCATCTAATCTGAGACTATACTGTTTGCTAAAGCCAATGGTTGTCCCGCCAGGTTTTATTGCACAGCAATCTGATGTCACAACAAGAAGAAAAGCATGCCTATAAATAACCATTAACTGGATTTCGTACAAATACATGTAAGTGATAGTTGAGTAGACATTAGTGACATTAATAAACAATCAACATAAAAACAAATTCATACCTGTGATACCACCCTCATCAGGAAGGAGGCTCCATCATGTGAAATAAGAATTTCCCTTATATAATTCTTTCAAATCTCCCTCATACAGTGTAAGAAATGAACACATGCAGGTATGCAAATTTCCGTAAAAATCCTAAAAATTCAGACCCCTCGAGGACTTGCTGTAATTCTCCTAAAATTTTAACGAAATTGATTCTTCATCCAGCAAGGAGTCACAAAAGTGCAGACAGAATGGAAAACAGCGTAAACCCTGATCAGACTGCTCCTTCAGAGCAGTCTGATCTGGGACTGCACTGTTTGCTTGAGGACTATGCATCAAAGGATTGGATGTAGGCTCAGGATTGAGGAGATGCAAGATATTTGAAAAGAATCAAAGGACTGACAACACTGGTGAGTTGACTGTCGCAGAGCTGGGACAGAAAATTAGGCTGTTTTGTTTAACCCATTGTATACTAGTGGACTTAGGCCCCCGCCCATAGGGGCTTGATGAAATATATGGGTTGCATGATGCTTACACGCAGAGCTGAATGCGGCCTGCACACTAGTACTGGTAAACTGCTTAGAGGATCTAAGCCTGTCCAGGAACCGCAGTGCGAGGCGGACCGTCCATGCTAATAAACCCTATTGGTTTCATTGGGCGACAGGGCTTGAGATGTCATTTCATCTCAATGTCGGGTAAAAGTCCCACAAAATTGGAAGCAATGTCTCCAAAATGACCTTTACAATGTTGACGGGGACGTTAAACCTCAAATCAAACAAACAAAATACTAGTGGACTTTTCCATTGCTATATGTTGGACAAGTCCATTCATCATAAAAGGGGTGTCAAGCCTATTTTTTCCTTTTTTATTCCATTTTTGATGGAAAATTCTGTTAGAAAATAGTGCAGGCCCTGATCAGCGGCAGCGTTTAGCGGCATCTGATCTGGGCCTGCACTGTTTGCCATTAGGTAACCCGCATCCAATATGTTATTCTTTTAATTTCTGTATTTTATGTAAACAGTGAAGTCCCTTATCAGACTCTGCTTTTTGCAGTGCCTGACCAGGGTCTACTCTGTTTGCAAATGCCCAAGCACAGACTTTAATGTTTTATACATTTGTCCGAATTGATTTTTTTTATAAAGTCCCTGTCAAAAACTATTTAGGTCATAATGTTTTATACAGAAAGCTTTCTTTATACAGCACTCCGACGTCACACCTCAGCTTTAAATAACTATTTACCTGAATCTTTTACAAATCAGTGATAGTCACATGATCTGCAAGTTGAAGCTACTATGTATAGTAACTTTGGGTTGATTGGTAAAGTTAACAGTCAACCCAAAAATGTGGAGTGACAGCCTGAGACAAAGACAGAAGTACATGTTTGTTTGTTTGATTTTAGGTTTAAAGTCCCCGTCAACACTGTATAGGTCATTTTGGAGATGTTGCTTTCAATTTCGTGGGACTTTTACCCGACAATGAGATGAAATGACATCTCAAGCCCTGTCGCCCAATGAAACCAATAGTGTTTATAAGCACAGACGGTCAGACCCGCAACGCTTTGCCTAGGCAGGCTTAGACCCTTCAGTACTCATTTGCGGTAGGTTTCTGCTCTGCGTGGAAGCATCAATCATGCAGCCCATCTATTTCTTCAAGCACCGATGGGCGGGGGACGCAGAAGTTCATGCAAAAATGTCCTTAACTGATCTCCGTATAAGATGCTGGCCTTGGATAAATTGTATTTTTGACCAAACATTCAAACTCCTTTGGGCTTGCCAAACTTAAGGCAACAACCGGACACCCCAATTTGATTGTTTGAATTGAGGTCAACACTATTTAGGTCATTTTGGAGACTTTGCTTCCAATTTCATGAGACTTTTACCGGACACCGAGAAATGACATCTCAAGCCCTACCGCCCTATACAGTGTTGCCTTAAATCAAACAAACAAACTGGTTGCCTCTAACTGTTTGACTGGTTGCCTATGTGATAAGCAAGCTTTTCACATGGCCCACCTCATATCGTGTGTATCTTGTACATTTCCTGTGTAGATATTAAACACATTTCTGGTTACATGAACAAACGTGATATAACATTACAGCCGAACAAGTGTTTCCCCTTTCCTAACAACACTAAGAATAAAAATATATTATGTGGTCTAGTTAAAGCATGGTCACACATTTACTCTTTCAACCCTCAGCATTTTTTTTTTCTTTGTGTGGAGTTTAACGGCCCAGTCAACACTATGTCATATAGAATCAGTCATTTATCCTTACCATGGTATAGTAGTCGCAGATAAGATTGACTAGGCAGAGCTATCGTTTGTACCTGCTTTAGGAATATTACATTAACACGTATCATGCTATTCACGACAACCCCTAGCTTTGGAAACAGTGTAGATCCTGATCAGATGGCTTTGCCATCGGATCAGGATCTACACTGTTTGTCATTAGGTTTATGGCTTTGTAAGCAAGTAATCTGATCGGTTCAAAGTCAGAAATGGGTGTGGCTAAACTGAATATTCAGCAAGAGAAGGGTTAACAAAAAGGTAAACCAAGTCACCCGATTATGTGAATTCAACTGTAACACAAGCATGGCTGTGGCATATATGACCATTTCGTCCGCTTGCAGAAAGCATGCGAAAGGCACTCTAGCGAATCTTCTGGTGGACTCAGCGAATTTGACATATATTGACAACACCTGAATAGCTACACCTAGTCAGTCTTATGATCTGTGACTACTATAAGTCAGGTAAACCAGCACAATGCACATTCTTTCGCAAGAAAAACTGCCCTTCTTGAATCAGCAGACGGTACCATAAAAATTCTAAAAATTCAGACACCTTGAAAACATGCTGTAATTCTCCTAAAATTCTAACAAATCCAGCAAGGAGCCCAATAAGTGCAGACGGAATGGCAAACAGTGTAGATCCTGATCAGACTGCTCCTGAAGGAGCAGTCTGATCTGGGTCCTCTGATCTGGATCTGCACTGTTTGTTTAGGCCTGTCTGTCCAAATACTTAGGATCATTACAGTAGACTTGATTTTATAATCAATCTCAACAAAAGAATGTTGCCCACCCTGGCAGGTATCGAACCCACCACCTCCTGATCACCAGATCTGGGGCTGGCACCGGTACAGATATAGTGTGAATAATTTGACATGAGACTGACCTTTATGCAAGGAATAAAATAGTCAATGTTATCGCCTAATATGTCGGCTTTCATAAACTTTTCGTGAATTTTCAGCACCTCATGAATTATGACCCATTTACAGACCTCTAGAAGCCTCCGTGGTGCAGTGGTTACGCTACTCGCCTTGTAAACCAGGGATCGCAGGATCGATCCCGGGCTTCTCCAGACTTTCGGATGAGTCTTTAAACCGAGGTCCCGTCTCCGTATGACCTTAGCTGTTGGTGGGACGTAAAACTAAAACTCACTCACTCACTTTACAGACCTCTATGTATTGAATAACAATATCACCATCTTCGGGAGTATCAGTGAAGATAAATACATGCATTCAGTCGGGTGTGAAATAATAGAGTTCACCAGTCTCATGTCAATTTGTTCGATCTATAGCTATATATAAACAGTGTAGATCTAGATGAGATAGCTCATTAAGCACTGTCCCATCAGGAGCTACATTGTTTGCGTCATCCTGTAAATGTTTTACCCCCTACTTACATGAATTTCATTTAACCCTTGTCCTGCTGAGCCCGGATGTGCCTTATCTTTCAAACAATGAAGATCCAGATCAGATGGCTTCTGAAGAAGCCATCTGATCAGGATCTTCATTGTTTGTCATTCAGCTCATGAATTTGTTGCAATAATCAGCATCAAGTAATCTGATTGGTTGATAATCAGTAGTGGGTGTGGCATATTAAAATATTCAGAAGGTCAAGGGTTCCTTATCCTGCTGAACAACACAACCATAACTTTGCAAACAAAGTAGATCCAGATCAGATGGCTTCTGAAGAAGCCATCTGATCAGGATCTACAGTGTTTGTCAGGAGGTTTGTGAATCAGAGTAATTTGATTGGCTGATCGTCAAAAGTGGGTGTGGCTAGATTAATTTATTCAGCAGGATAAGGGTTAAGCTTGAAGAGGCCACAACAGAAACTTAGGGGTGAATTAGTTTTATGGCTATCTGACTAATTTGTTTTCTTATATATACTTCCCAGACCAAGGCTGGAAATAATAAAACTTCTTTTAACGCCTTTAAACGGGACTCACTGGCTTAGTGGGTAAGAGCGCTAACTCAAAATCATCAGGTCCGTCACCACTGCGGTTAGAGCCTCACTCCTGCCACAGAGGAGACGCCATGTTCTCCAACTGAAGGTCAGGTTGCTCTGGTTTTCACCCATCACAATTGGCTCGAAATAAGTGAAATAATCTGAAAAGGGCCGTGGAACCAAAATGGCGTCTCATCTGGGTCTACCTTATTTGCTCAGGCCTGTTTGTCCCAAAACATACAATAAATATGATAAACTGTATTATGCACATGTAATTTATATCCATGCTCATATTAGAGCTGTGCCTTAAAGCCTCATGGGCCCAGTTCTCTAGCTCCCAAAGAAGAATCTATATTAAGTGTTTAAGACCATACCCAATCCCTTTTCTTAATGGCATTGTCAACACTATTTAGATCATTTACCTAACCACACTTTTCCTGGGAAGTCAAACCAGTACAGTGTGTGAAACCTTTCACCAGAAACAGACAACTGTCCTTCTTGAATCATAGGAAGGGAGAGAATGACTAGAAAATACTTCATGATCAATCTCCATGAAAGAATGTTGCCGACACTGTGGGGATCAAACAAAAGATTACACATATGCAATGTGGCTCATACTTTGTATGACAAGGCAAAATGATTGTGATGAAAATAGGGCAAGCAAAACCACAAAACCTCATTTTTTGATGTCAAGAATTTGTGGAGCCAGTATTAAAAGACAAAAGCTGCTTAGATTTATCATGTTTATGTTTGGTGTATACATAGCAATATTGCATGTTTTACACCTAGATACAATCTTACCCCTTATTAATGGCGACAATTTAGAAGAAAATCAGCCATCAGAGATGACACCCAATCCCTCTGACCAAAGGAGTCCTGCAATTTTGCAGTTTAACATATTACCGGTATATCCATTGTATACTAGTGGACTTTTCCATTGCTATACATTGGACAAAAACGAGTGGTAGGCCTATTTTTCTGTTTATATTCTATTTTTGACAGAAAAATTCTGTTAGCAAATAGTGCAGGCCCTGATCAGACGCCGCATTCTGCTGCGTCTGATCTGCGCCTGCACTGTTTGCCAAGGTACCCCTTTAGGTGCCCCCCCCCACCTGCAATGGGTTAGTATCATACTAATTGGTCAGTCAAGGTGACATGAGGTATCATTATGTCACAAAATGTAATGCAATTCCTCAATATCACATATCACTAATACCGTAAACCCCACCTATTTTGTTGTGTTTTTTCTTGTGTCCCCATTCTTATGATTTGACCCAATGCACAACAATTGTGACTTTTAACCCTTCTCTTGCTGAATATTCAATTTAGCCACACCCATCTCTGACTTTGAACCAATCAGATTACTTGATGTAATTTATTCCTACAAATTCATAAACTGAATTTAAAACAGTTTAGATCCTGATCAGATGGCTTCTTTAGAAGCCATCTGATCTGGATCTACACTGTTTGCAAAGATATGGGTTGTCGTGAACAGCAAGAGATGGGTTTAAAAGGCTTGTTCGATCGATAAAGACTCAGACATGCCTGTGCATCCGTGCAATCTGATCTGAAATTTTGTTGATCAAATGAGCCCTGACTGCCACTCACGGCTATTCAAGTAGAGGTAAACATAATATACCCTTGTCATATTAGATGGATGTTTGCAAGTTGATCCCAGTCTTTTGTTAGTCGCTCAGGTCTTACAATATCAAACTCTTGTCCTGCTGTTCACAACAACCCCTACCTTTACAAACAGTGCAAATCCTTATCAGATGGCTTCTGAAGAAGCCATCTGATCAGGATCTACACTGACATTCAGTTGGTGAATTTGAACGAAAACATTATATCATGTAATCTGATTGCCTGATAGTCAGAAAATGGGAGTGGCTAATTCAAATATTCCGCAGGATAAGGGTTTACCAAATGTATTTGTACAGACTGGTCTGAGCAATAAACAGTATAGACACAGATGAGATGCCACAGAATGCTGTGTCTCATCAGGCTCAACACTTTTCGCCACTCATCCAGCTATTTTTAGGCACAACATTACCATTGTCTGCATATTTGTATAGTTATGAATACTCCCAGCAAGCACATGACGCAATTGTGATGTCACATCAATGTCGGTGCAATGTCATTATGTTTAAGCAATGTCAAATCAACGTTGGTGCAACGTCGTGACATTGCATCGACGCTGATTTGACGTTACCCCGGGATGTGTGCCTGCTGGTCTATAACCCTAATTCATTACCTTTGAGCTGATTGACAAACAAAACAATCAACCCCAAAAAGGATGAAACTCTACCCATCTAATTGGGGCTTGGAGAAATAGATTGGGCTGCATGGTCAGAAACCAACTGAACTTTTGTGTACTGGTAATGCATCAGTCATTTGTAACCACTCCCCCCTCCCCCTCCCCACCTAAGAGAAATAGTGGGGACAATGACTTTTCCTTTTTCATAGCCCTGCTAGAAGCCCTGCACTGCGGGGACCTCCTGAATGTCAATGCCCCGCTGTTTGTAATAGTTGATTCCACTGGGGTATGTTTGCATAATATCAAAACCCCTGCATTAACCCGACACTGCGGGGGAACACAGAGGGTAACTTCCCCGCACATTTGCCCGCTATCCCCCACCCATCCCAGTAGGCGGGGGGCCGGGGTTACAAATGACAAGTGCATAAACTGCTTGAAAGGTTAAGCCTGTCCGGCAAAGTGGTACATTTAGTCCCTTTAACCCTCAGGCCATTTATTCAGTGGTAGGGCAGTGTTGGGTAAAAGTCCCACAAAATTGAAAATAACATCTCCTAAATGGCCGTGGACATAAACCTCAAAACAAACAAACAAAAGATGATTTTGTTTGTTTGAGGTTTAACATCCCCATCAACACTGTAAAGGTCATTTTGGAGACGTTGCTTCCAATTTTGTGGGACTTTTACCCGACAATGAGGTGAAATGACATCTCAAGCCCTGTCGCCCAATGAAACCAATAGGGTTTATAAGCATGGACGGACCAACTCGTACAGCTTTGCCTGGGCAGGCTTAGATTCTCTAAGCGGTTTATCAGTACTCATGTGTGGGTCGGTTTCAGCTCTGCCTGGAAGCATCATGCAGCCCATCTAGTTCTTCAAGCCCAGATGGGCAGGGGCCTAACAAAAGATGAAACTACAAATTGCACAAAATTATACATACCAAGGAAGTTACTAATAACCAACTCAATTAAAATTCAAGGCTGCTTAAAAACATCTTGAGCATTGCACACTTACAAATCATTTTGATTCAACTTCTTTTTGCAATGCAAATTAATTAACAAGAGACTCAAGAAGGTATGATTAACTCACCAGTGTATTTAACCTTTAGGGTGCGCATTTATTCGCCCAAGGGGGTAGTCCAACTTGAGCAACTTATCACGCCCATAAGAAAGCAAGCACACTCCATCAGATGAGGCTCTCTAGACTTGCCCAAGTCCCTACATTTACATTTTTTATTTTTAAATGAAAGCCCCTTTAAACAAAAAATATGTAAAAGTCTCTTTAGTCTTCATCTGTGAATGTAGGGACTTGTATACTCTGCAAAAGTTCCGACCAGCACAAAGCTGGCATAAAACACTATCTCCCACTTGTTGATAAGAGCCTTAGCCTCTGCAGTCAATGTTTACTTAATAAATAACACCCACCTGTGTCTGTCAGTGAAAGAGAGGAAAATTCTAGTATTTTGGAGATTTTTGATTTGTTTTGCTTGATTTGAGGTTTAATGCCCCTGTCAACACTGTATAGGTCATTTTGGGGATGTTGCTTCCTTTGTGTTGGGACCTAAAACTTGTTCGAGACAGTGGTAGTTCCTGCCATCGAGGGTTGAATTTACTGAGGATAATTTCGGCATGACTTTCAGTCCTTTATTTGATTAATATATTTTGTGTGTGCTCATTAGAATCAACTTGTGAGTACACACAATATAATTTTTCCAGATAAAATACGCCAAATACCCATAACTGTCCCTAAATATTTGTTATATGGATACATGTATGTGTGAAGAATTTCTCAGGTACTCAAGACCGAGTGCGAAAACAGTCATAGACAACGAGCTATTGGTGTTCGGTCAAACCGGTCATAGTGGCCACCTCCATTAAGCAAGCGAACTGTCTTAAGCAAGCAATCATTCAAATCCCGAAAAAGGCGAATGCATTAATATCCACCTGTATTAAGCAAGCACCTGTCTTAAGCAAGCACATTTTGATCATTCCTGAGGTGCTTGCTTAACACAGGGTGGACTGTAATTGTTTTTGCACTTGTTTTTATAGACAAAAAGGCAAGCAGGCAGCATAATATCATTATCCTGGCATAATTACTTAGTTAATAAGATGTGTAATTGCAGAATCTTTTCAACATTATCTTAACAGGAGAAACCATTGAGACAAGTGGCGTTTACAAGGGGTTACATAATGTTCTTATTTTTGCTCAGTAGTATAGATTGTGGGTACTCTTTAGAGCCGCCTCTAACAAGCAACCACAATCTATGTTTGAAGCAGAAATAAAGAAAAACGATATGAGGGCTACCCAAAATCTGTTTTAGAGCAGAAATTACAAAATGACTAGCCTGGTAATTTGGTAAACCCTGCTTTACTCTATATAAAGTGGGGTTAACAAGGGTTTTCATTGTATGGACATGTTTAGGGGATGATAATGGTAATTGTGAATACTAGTGTCGTATGTCCATTAGAATCGCCTCATTGAGGCGGTTACACATAGATTGTGGGTACTCATTAGAACTGCCTCATTGAATCGGTTGTAACCAGTTCAAACAATCTAGGTTTTGAGCAGAAATAAGAAAAATTCTGATTAACGTCATTTTTGGAGCCTTCTAATATAGCATAGGCATGTTATTGTAATGGTTTAAGAATAAAAGATTAAAATTGAAACTTCTTTTTTTTTAAACCCTTTGCCTTCATGTGGTTTCCCCCCCACTAAATGTAAATAAATCATGATAACAAGCTCTGGAGCCTGTCAGTGAAAAGTTATCTAAATAAACTTCTCACCCATATCTGACAATCATCTACAGGAAAGGTGAATGAGTTCTTTCAATATTTACAAGTCTGTTAATTTCACAATTTTCATAAAAGACGGTATTGCTATTTCATTCACAATGTATTTATTTTTTATTTTTGTATACAATTATTTTTACAATGGACACAGACAATTAACAGACTTGGGCAAGTCTAGAGGCTCTCCTATACAGGAGGGATTGTTCTATCTTAAAAGGGCACAGGTTTTACCCACATTACCGGCTGTTTGATTTTACACCCGAAAATGATGCTATCAATTTCACACTGAGTGTTTTGTAGTCCTTTTTTTTTTTTTTAAGCGTCTTAAATGGTTCCTGGTCAGAACACATAAGCCCCATATTTGGAAGTCACATGACCCATAATACTCCCAGTAAAATTGGCAGAAGATGTCTTGCCTACAATATGTCATAGTATGACCAGAAGCAATTCAGGTTTAAGGAAATTATGGCTGCCGAAATAGGGGTACCCCCTCCAAAGAACGAGTACTGAATACTGCTCAGCATGCTAAAGATTAAATGAATTTTGGATAGGCATTAATTAACCCATTCTGTACAAAACACATGCATGAACAAACGGTTATACATATTCACAACATGATTTTTTGTGGTGAGGCACTGATTCTAGTTAGTTTGTTTTTAACGGCCCAGTCAACATTATTTTAGGTCATTTTTGTGCCGATCAGGTTACCTAAGCACCCCTTTCCTGGTCAGGCTTATACGCAAGCGGTTAATTGACAAGTACAGTGTACATTCTTTCGCTAGAAATGGACAACATGCCCTTCTTGAATCAGCAGAAGGGATGCAGAAGTTCTTTGGGTTCATGAGCAGGGAAGTTGTGTAGTAAGACATCTTATTGTAAGCTTTTGACTATTATTTATTTATGTAAACTTGCTCATAATTTTCTTAACAAATTTTGTAAGGTTCAAAAGATCTTTTGTTGTTGCTTGTAAATAATGATTTAAATATCAGTATGTTAGGTTGGCGGTAAATAGAAAGAATTCATCAGAAAATGTCTCTGCCTGAAAAAGGGGCATGAAAGGAGGTAGTGGAATTCATCTCCAGTTTCTATTTTTGTTGCATCCTTTCTTGGTAGGGTATAATGATAGACTTATCCAATCTTCCTTTTTTGATCAGTAATTACAGATTTGGCCCCCGCCCATAGGGGCTTGAAGAAATATATAGGTTGCATGATGCTTCCACGCAGAGCTGAATCCGGCCTGCACACTAGTACTGGTAAACCGCTCAGAGGATCTAAGCCTGTCCAGACAAAGCGGTGCGAGTTGGCCCATCCATGCTTATAAACCCTATTGGTTTCATTGGGCGGGAGGGCTTGAGATGTCATTTCATCTCAATGTCGGGTAAAAGTCCCACAAAATTGGAAGCAATGTCTCCAAAATTACCTTTACAGTGTTGACGGGGATGTTAAACCTCAACTCAAACAAACAAAGTAAAGGTATGCTGTGTGTACTCAACAGAATTGCATCATTGAGGTGGTTCTAACAAGTACACACAACATACAGGTACCATTCAAAACCTTTCAGGAGTTATCTGGAAAAATCACTATGGACTCAAGATTGAGTTTGACTCAGCCATCTGGCCCAACAATGATTATTAATTAATGGCAGTGTGTATACCAGAAACTAGTTTTTCCTGTGTGTGGTATAAAATACATTAGCAATGTAGAGTAAACTGCAAAATGTTACCACTTTAAAATTGATTGATTACATAATTACCATTTAAACTTGACAAATATTTCATTTTACACTCCATTAGGCCTTCAATTACCTATTGATTTCAACGATGATTTGCACTGTGATGCATCATAGTTTGTCAGATATCCCCCATAAAGCTGTAAACATACATCAAGACCACCTTTAGGGCTCTAGTGGTCTTAAAGACCACTTTTGAGCAGTCCCAAAGACAATGATGTTAGACCACCTTTGGGGCTGTTCAAAAGTGGTCTTTAAGACCACTTTTGAACAGTCCCAAAGACGGTCTCTTGTAAGAGGACAGGTGTAGAAAACACGAAGAAAGCAGAGAAGAATCAGTCTTGCTTTTAGCTAGTCTTAACCCTTATCCTGCTGCTTAAATTAATTAAGCCACACCCAATGCTGACTACCAGACAATTAACTTACTGGATATACTTGTTCAGTTCACAGAACTGCATGACATGATGACAAACAGTGTAGAAGCCATCCTATCTGGATCTACACTGTCTGCAAAGGTTATGTGGTTGTCATCTTCAGCAGGATAAGGGTTAATAATGCACTCTTGAATTTAATAATACTGAGACATTTATAGAAGTATGAGAGCAAAAACTTCTCTTGCTCTGATTAGAAATGACTGCGTACAAAAAGATAGTGAAATTCATCATCAATGTCATTTTTCTCACAAAGGACACTCTTTATTTCCTTCAAAGGATTGTTTTCCCAGAAAATTATAGGCCAGAAACCATCAAGGACAAACTGGATGGATTTTGCTCATTAACAATCCCTTACAACAATATATTGTATGCATCTGAAGGAATTCCATGAGTAATTACACAAGTTATCAATCAGAAATGATGGCAGATGGATAGAAAGAAATACAATAAAATCCCTATATTAAGGCCACCTTTAGGACTGTTCAAAAGTGGTCTTTAAGACAGTCCCAAAGGTGGTCTCTGACATGCAGAAAACACCAAAAAGAATAAATAATTTTTTTAAAGCAGAATTAGTCTTAATTTTAGGTGGTCTTAATAGGGGAATTTAACTGTACTGAGATATAAAAATACTGGACCTCTTTAGGCAGTTCCAGATCAGATGCCACATACTGGTCAACAATGTTTATCAACATCCCAAGTTTGGAATGGGTTTACCTATTTAGTTTTTATCAGTTACCCCCTGTATATATTTCATTGTAATGCAATGACCTGATAAAGATATGCTATCTCAGGACAAGTGAGCTTTATCACCTCAACATGACATTGCACTTTTATGAATGAACCGGACCACTGGAAAATGACAAAAAAAATGTTATTGTAACTGGGAAAATGGCAATATTACTTGAAAAAAAAAATATCATAGGAAAAACATGCTCAGCTGATACTAAATATATCGACCACCAGAATGCTTGGACGCACTGAGAGCCATCAATAACTGACCGTAAATTGCTAATTTAAGAGTGTACAAGGGGGATAAACTGATAAATAGAATACCAGATTCGTGTCATTTGATATCAAGTTTATCAGGCTCGGCTTCGAGAACACATGTAGAATCGCTCGGCAAGCCTCGCGATTCTACAAGTGTTCTCGAAGCCTTGCCTGATAAACTTGATATCAAAAGACACCAACCTGGTATTCTCTATACCCACATACAGGAAGCCCCAAAACGCTTAACAGGTGTAACTGGCAAACAGTGCAAACCAAGGGCTTTTACTGTTTGCAAAACTTGGAAATTCAGCCACTTTCTTTATATAAAAATATCTTAAACCCATTTGCTATAAGTTCACTATTGAAATGATCCCTGAAATTTGAGGGCTGACATTACAAAAACACACCTATACAAATACATGGAAAACTTTACCACCGAAAAAACTAAAATTTTAAGATGAAAAATTATGATATTTTTCTTATTTCTGCTCAAAATATAGATTGTGGGTACCCGTTAGAACCGCCTCATCGAGAAAAATAAGGTTTACCTCTATAAACCCCAGTTTTGCTGTATAAAAGTGGGGTTCAAGGAGGTCAAAATTACATAGGCGTGTTTTCCTGATGACTGGCTTTCATGTAACTGATAATTTAGTCACTATAAAGTCTCATTTCTCTGCAGCAAAATGTTTCTCACCAATTTGGCTGATCAGTTCAGAAGTATAGTTGAGAACTTTTTATCTAGGGTAAGAAACATAGAGCTCGAAACCAGACTGAGGGCTCTCATAGAGTGCCTAAGGTTTGTGCATTTTGTGTACCTGTTTCCTGTGACTGTGACACACTCATGTTATCACAGTTCATAATCACATTCACCTAGCCATTGCCCAACTTAGATAAGACAAAACAAACAAATTCATTGATTGATACACTACATGGAAAAAAGCAGATAAGGCTATTCAGGAAGATCCAGCTCTGAGATTAGCAACTGCTCCAACATATTCTGTCTCAGAATAATTGCTTTTTACATGCTTTTCTCCTATTTTCTAATGACCTGTGATAATGTTATCACTTTACCCATTGTATACTAGTGGACTCTTCCATTGCTATACGTTGGACAAGTCCATTTGTCATGTAAGGGGTGGTAGGACTATTTTTTTCATTTTTATTCTATTTTTGACGGAAAATTCTGTTAGCAAATAGTGTAGGCCCTGATCAGACGCCGCATTCTGCGGCGTCTGATCTGGGCCTCCACTGTTTGCCAAGGTATCCCTTTAGGGGTCCCCCCCACCCCTGCATACAATGGATTAATTCTTTCATTGGCTTCATATGAAGCTTTTAACCCATAATTAAAACCTAGTGGCCCATTTTTGGGACGGGACCTTGGCAAACAGTGTAGACTCGTATCATTCTGTGGTGCCTGATCGGAGTCTACACTGTTTGATTAAATTTCATACATTTTAGTAAAATTTAACTGGACACCCCTATAATTGGAAATGGACCGCTCTTAACTCATTAGGTGGAATTTTCCATTGTCATATATATGGGTTTAATAAGCTGGTAATAGAAATTCCTTGAGCAGTCAACAATCTGATTTTTTAAAATATTTTTCCTTGTAAAACTTTCTTGGCAGACAATTCACATGTTAACACGTAGCACGCCTGTCCTTTTGGAGGGGTATGCCAACTCTGTTTCTAAATCCATGACTTTAGGTCAAGGTCACCAGTGGTGGGGGAAGGGACATACATCATGATTTTTTTTTTTTTTTTTGTTTTGGTTTTAAGGCCCTTTCAAGATTATTTCACTCATATCGAGCCGATTGTTAATCAGAGGTGGGCGAAAACCGGAGAACCCAGAGAAAAACCACCTGACCTTCCGTTGCAGAACTTGGGGTCTCACATATGACCTGAGCGAGGCTCAAACCACAGCGATGAGAGACCTAATGATTAAGAGTCGGCGCTCTTAACCAGTAGGCCACGGAGGCCCATCCATGAAATCTTTGGACTGGTATGCAACATTGATGCAAGTATCAATTGAATTTTAAACATACAGGCATCTATAAACTTTGTCATAAAACTTTAACCAAATGTAAAATTTCACAGATTTTAGTAAAATTACCACAAACAAAGCTGACACCCCTATAGCTGGAAATGGATAGCTCTTAACTCATTAGGTACAATATTCCATTGTCATATATATGGGTTAACCCTTGTCCTGCTGAGCCCGGATATGCCTTATTTTTCAAACAATGAAGATCCAAATCAGATGGCTTCTGAAGAAGCCATCTGATCAGGATCTTCATTGTTTGTCATTCAGTTTATAAATTTGTTGCAATAATTTGCATCAAGTAATTTGATTGGTTGATATTCAGAAGTGGGTGTGGCATAATTAAATATTCAGCAGGACAAGGGTTAAGCTGGTAAAAGAAATTCCTTGAGCAGGCAACAATCTGATTGTTGTGTGTTTGATAAATGCACTGGTTGAAATACGACCTCAAATGCGCCTTGGTTAAGTTTGACGTCACAACATGACGTCACTGAACATTACTTTAGTGTCACTACAATATGGAGGACGTCGGCAACCAAAGTGACTGCAGTGCCATCAGTTATCATTGTCTAGATTATATTAGTCACAATCCTAGATATTCAGGTGAAACTATTATCCCCGAGGGTCGTCCTTCTACACGTATTATGTACAGAACATTGAAATGGAATTCTTTCCAATATTTTGCTAATCTTTATCCCTGTTATGTAAATAAAGCTCTTATGTAAACAAAGATAATTTATAGAAATTCAACAATAAATGGTTGAACTCTCACTTGTAATTTGATTTCTGAGTATGTTTGTAAATTTGTGAACATCTGAACACTGAGAAGAACTACATCTGAAAATGTAGTCTGCTTTTGTCGTCTGCTGAATTTTTTTTGCATCTCAAATGCGGCATCTGATCAGGGCCTACACTGTTTTGTGAAAATTTCAGCCATTTTCCAAATGAATTTTGAAAATAAAATAACCTGACACCCCCTTAATTTTGAAACGGATTTGATTGATTTGTGGTTTAACGTCCCCGTCAACACTGTATAGGTCATTTTGGAGATGTTGCTTCCAATTTTGTGGGACTTTTACCCGACATTTAGATGAAATGACATCTCAAGCCCTGCCGCCCAATGAAACCAATAGGGTTTATAAGCATGGACGGACCGACTCGCAGCAATTTTCCTGGGTAGGCTTAAACCTCCTAAGCGGATTACCAGTACTAATGTGCGGTCGGTATCAGCTCTGCGTGGAAGCATCATGCAGCCCAATTTTGAAACGGACTACTGGCATGTACTGAAGGAGGAAGATTCCATTTGGTACAAAAATGGGTAATTTTTGGGGGGTATTTGTGGCATATTATATAATATATTCCATATCACACAGGCCTTCCGCCTCCTGTGTAAGTTATTAGAGATATCAACATGATAACATCTAATATTATGCATCTGCAAATTATGCAGATTTATATACTCAAGAAACCGATGATGCGAATTCCATCAGCCGACAGGGGTCTGAAAACTTCTGCAGTGTTTAATGATATAACTACAGAATTCAGGAACTTTATACACTTTGTTGCGGCCCTTGGTTGATTAGAAAATGATGGAGTTACACCTCGGCAGATCAGTCGGATGTGCGTCTGACTAGTGATCAGGAAGACGGGCGTTTGATACCTGCTGGGGTCGGCTACATTCTTCATGAATCTTTTCTACGGACATTCTCTCCCTTCTGTTGATTCAAGAAGGGCAGTTGTCAGTTTCTGGCGAAATAATGTGCACTGTACTCGTTAACCGATTAGGTTTTTGTTTGATTTGAGATTTGACGTCCCCATCAACACTGTATAGGTCATTTTGGAGAGGCTGCTTCCAATTTTGTGGGACTTTACCCGACATTAAGATGAAATGACAGCTCAACCGGTGTCGCCCAATGAAACCAATAGGGTTTATAAGCATGGATGGTCCGACTGGCACTGCTTTGCCTGGGCAGGTTTAGAACATCTAAGCGGTTTACCAGTACTCATGTGTGGTCGGTTTCAGCTCTGCGTGGAAGCATCATGCAGCCTATCTATTTCTTCAAGCCCCGATGGGCGGGGGTCATTAACCCCTTAGGTATAAAGCATGCCCAGGAAAAGTGTGGAACCGAGGCGGTTCAAATGAATAACAACAACATACGTTTTTATGCAGTTGACAAAAATTATCCTTTAATTAATGCAAAATACCCACCTTATCTTTGCTGTTCACGACAACCCCTATCTTTGGAAACAGTGTAGATCCAGATCAGATGGCTTCTTCAAGATGGCCATCTGATCAGGATCTTCATTGTTTGACATTCAATTTATGAATTTGTAGGAATAAATTACATCAAGTAATCTGATTGGTTCAAAGTCAGAAATGGGTGTGGCTAAACTGAATATTCAGCAAGAGAAGGGTTAACATTTTCATGATCTCCCTAAATTACCATAAAAATCCTAAAAATTCGGATGGGGATTTGCTGTAATTCTCCTGAAATTTTAACAAAATTTGTTTCACAATCCAGCAACAAGTCCGAAAGGTGCAGACAGAATTGCAAACAATATAGACCCTGATCAGACTGCTCCTTCACTGGGTCTGCACTGTTTGCTCTAAGGCCTATCTGTCGCAATGCTTAGGATCATTATGGTAGCCCTAAATAGCTGTTAGCTAGAACTGTGGGAATTCCTTCGGGACTAAAAAATATAAGTTCGAATAAGCCATGATAAACCACAAGCCATCAGCGTTCCAAATTAGTAGAAGCTCCCATGTGACGAAAGCTCACAAAAATGCATTTTGAGTGGCCACCATGGTACCAAAATTCTCTTTAGTATATTATTTTAGTACTATATCTGGGCAGTATGAAACACAATATTTCCCATTTTTTAAGTCTTGCAAAACATGTTTTATATCATGCCAACATGCGGTACACAAGTTCACGAATGTGCCAGTTATGTAATAAGACTCACATTAGGACAATGTTGAAATATTAAGGTCTTTTCAGATGTAGTCATTAACAGTGGTGCAATTTACATTTGTTTAACTTGTTTCATGCAGGAAACTCATTAATGAAGTATAAATATGATACACCCCATGATTTTAACCAGTAAAATGGTCCCAAATGGGACTATGGTAAGCATATTTGGGGCAAGCTTTTCACGAAAAACTTGTTTTAAGTTAACATAGGCAACTTGTATATTGCTAAATAGTAAATACATAATAATGTGTTTTTGTAACCAGCATATGCCATGCACACACCCCTTTCTGGAATTTTTAGGAATAAAATAATAGATTGTTTGAGAATTGAGAATACTATTCTCTATTTGGCATAGAATGTTTAAAAGTGGTACAATAGTGATGGCTGCTTCATAGAAATATTTTCACACAGGATTAGATCAAACTGTGTAGTTTAGCTGCTTAACATTTGCACCAATCTATTCATACACTTTTATCATTTAATATATTATAGACCATAATGAATGAACCTCATCATGAGAAAACCTGCAAATTTCATGTATGAACGATAAATATGCAGATAAGCCTGTGTGTACACATAGTGTAATCAGCATCTTTGGCATTAGCACAGTCTTGTCTGGTCCTTCCCTGTTGAATCTCATGGGATTGAAACCCTCTATGAAATTTCCAAACAAAGGATCAGACCTTAAATTTGACCCAGGTGTGCAATTAGTGTCCCAAAACTAAATAATCCAAATCGTTGTTTTTGCTAAATTATATTGCTCATATTGGTGCTATAAATGGTCATGATATTAATATTGTTATTGATGCCCTGGATAGAAACTGATTGTTTAAACATATGATGTTTATATACTAAATGCTCATATTTTAAATATTTGGATTATGGCACCGACAATAAATACTGTAAATGATGATATTGCCATTGATGACGATGATGATGAAGATGATGATGATTTCATCAAAAAGTTTAGCTTCATATACACCAGTGAGGCCTTTTCATTTGAATGTGAATTGTTTGTTAAACCGTGAACATTTTTAGCTCACCAGAGCCGAAGGCTCCGGGGGAGCTTCTGGGATAGGCAGTTGTTCGTCGTCGTATGACGTATGTCGTCTGCGTCAACACTTTCAAATGCCATCTCCTCTGAAGCCACTGGGCCGATTGGGCCCAAATTTTATCTGTATTAGCCTTGGCCTAGGGATTGAAAGTTTGTGTTGTTTTTTTTTTTATCAAAATCGGCTCATTACCGTATTCGGGTGTGTACTACCCGCATTTGCGTACTAACCGCACCCCCCTTTTTTAGCCAAAATCTGGGGAAAAACTCTTATTCTGTTGTATTACCCGCATGAAATATTTGCTGAAATTTTGGTGGGTGCGTAAGTGAGAAAAAGTAAGAATTTTGCCAGTTTTTGCAACACACAACGGAACGCGCGATCGTCTTCAAAAGGCGGGAAATGAATGTGCGTGCGAGTATCACCAGAATGCATGTATTTTGCATTAAAATGTTGAAAAAACTTTACCTGTTCACCCTTGTTATTTATTTATTAAACAATATATACCCAGCGGCCCTTTTGGGGGGACATCGGCAAACAGTGCAGTCCCAGATCAGACACCGCAGGAAGAAACCGCAGACGTCCGATTTGGATATACACTGTTTGATGATTTATAACCGTTCATTTATGACACTATTGTTAATCCCGGTTGTATAATTGCCACCCTGCGGTGCATCTCAAAAAGGTGTGAAAATATGGTCAAGTTATGTCTCTAATTTGCGTTTATTCCCCAATCAATAATTTAATCCACAATCAATGTGAAAATGATTTAATTGCTCCTCAGACGAGTTGCTTAATCTTACCTTAGAATATACAAACGGACTATTCTAATATCTCGTGAATGGTTATGTTTTGGCGCCAAAAAGTCGAACGCTTTAATTTATGTAAACACATCTGTATGCTGTTGTTGGTTATTGACACGGAGCTTCCGAGCTATCGAATTTTTTTTACCGTTTCCAAACATTTTTTTAATGAAAGAGATACACCGCAATAAAATAAAACAATAGACACGTGTGTGGTTGCTGGGGGTCCGATGACGTCATTCGCCGATCGCGTGTAGAAAAATTGTAGCGGTAGTTTGCGGGCGGCGATTTGGATGCCGGAAAACTTTGATGTTCGCATTGAACTTGCTTGTTTATTTCGTTTGAAATCAGAGTTTTAAGAATAATAAGCACAAAATCGGGCTTGCTTGTTAGGGATATTGTTTTTTTGCTCATGTGTAAGTAAAACTGAGTCGACAATTAACGTTATTTATGTCGGGAATCGTAAAGGGATAGAGCATAACATTGAGATGCATCGTATTTTCAGCTGACAAAAGTAAAAAAAAAAAACGGTCCAAAAATATTTCGGACGGATTACCCGCACCCTGAACTTGGGCCTGTAATTTGAGGGGAAAAAACTGCGGGTAGTACACGCCCGAATACGGTAGTTTGATTGCTATGGCAACTTGTAGTTTCCATAGACTTATAATGGGGAAAATTGAAATATGGCATTTACTGCAAAGCCTCTGCAGATATTTTGACAAAACTTTCATAGAAATGTTCCATAGGCAATCTACTATCTGCCGTATGATTTTAGGCCTTCTGCCTATTTTTTTGGTTGCCATGGAAACCAAAATGCAAAAAATAGACAATAAAATACTTAAAAAATCATCTCCTCAGAAACCATATGCTCTAGGAGGCTGAGACTTTATGAAAATATTCACCATATTTGCCTTTACAGGTTTTGTGTTTTTTTATGAAATTTGGCCTTTCAGTTTTGTTGCTATGGCAACTTAGAGATTCCATTGACTTATAATGGGGAAAACTGAAAAATGGCATTTACTGCCAAGTCATTGCAGATATTTTGACCAAACTTACATAAACATGTTCCTTGAGTAAAACTTCTCTCAGCCATATGCTTTTATGTCAACCTAGGGGGCCCCTAGGTTGTGCCGGGGCCATGCCCCACCCCCTCCACTTTATAAAATGCCTTATATCTCAGAAACCTTACAGACCCCAACCCCTAAACCATATATATTCTTGTTCCTTATGATAAGATGCATTAAGTGACATCAACCTGGGGGTCCCCCGGGATGTGCCGGGGACATGCCCTGCCCCCTCTATTTCATAAAATGCCATTTATCTCAGAAACCATTCAGATCCCAACCCCTAAACTATATATATTCTTGTTCCTTATGCTAAGATGCATTAAGTGATACCAACCTGGGGGTCCCCCGGGATGTGCCGGGGACATGCCCCACCCCTCCACTTCATAAAATGCCATTTATCTCAGAAACCATTGAGATCCCCACCCCTAATCCATATATATTCTTGTTCCTTATGATAAGATGGACTCAGTGACACCAACCTGGGGGTCCCCTGGGATGTGCCGGGGCCATGCCCCACCCCCTCCACTTCATAAAAGGCCCAATATCCCAGTAACGTTACAGATCCCCACCCCTAAATATTAACATTATAAATTCTCGTTCATTATGATGACACATCCAGTGGCACCAACCTGGGGGTCCCCAGGGATGTTCTGGGGCCACTGCTTGACTTCATTAAAAGCCATATAGCTCAGAAATCTTTCAGCTCCCCACCCCTAAACCATATATATTCTTGTTCCTTATGATAAGACTCGTTCAGTCACACCAACTTGGGGGCTCTCTTTGTGCTGAGGCAATGTGCCTCGACCTTCCACTTCATGAAAGGCCATATATTTCAGAAACCATTCAAATCCCCACCCTAAATATTAACATTATAAATTCTCGTTCATTATGATAAGACACATCCAGTGGCACCAACCTGGGGGTCCCCAGGGATGTTCTGGGGCCATGCCCCACCCCCTCCATTTCATAATATCACAATATCTTGGAAACCTTACAGATCCCCACCCCTAAACCATATATATTCTTGTTCCTTATGATAAGACACATTCATTGACACCTCCCAGGGCCTTGCACCAGCCCTGCACTTCAGAAAAGGCTTTATATCTCAGAAACTTGTCCACCCCTAAACCATATATATTCATCTTCCTTATGATAAGACGCATTCAGTGACACCAGCTTGTGAGTCCCTGGGGCATGCCCGGGCCATGCCCCACTGCTTGACTTCATTAAAAGCTATATATCTCAGAAATCTTTCAGCTCCCCACCCCTAAACCATATATATTCTTGTTCCTTATGATAAGACTCGTTCAGTCACACCAACTTGGGGGGTCTCTTTGTGCTGAGGCAATGTGCCTCGACCTTCCACTTCATGAAAGGCCATATATTTCAGAAACCATTCAAATCCCCACCCCATAATCATATATGTTCTTGTTCCTTATTATTAGCACTCCTACTGTAGGGGTGTCCGCAGGGGCCTTTCCACTTCATAAAAGGGCCTCATATCTCGGAAACTGTTCAGATTCCCACCCCTAAACCATATATATACTTGGTCCTTATGATAAGACACATTTAGGGACAACAATCCTGGGCTTTCCTGGGATCGACACGGCATGCTCCAACCCCTCCACTGTTTAAGAGGCCTTATATCTCCAGCCATACAGATCCCCACTGCTAAACCATCCTAGTGTGATAAGACACATTTAGTGATACCAACCAGGGCTCCATTGGGTCCATGCCCCGCCCCTGTACTTCATAAAAGGCCTAATGTTTCATATACTGAATCCACATGGGTGCTCATTTGGATATTGGGGTTCTCTTGGCAGATTAAAATGATACCATGTTAAAATACATGGCTGCAATTGGGCAGTGCCCACCTGAGCTCTGGTGAGCATAGTGGCCCATAGGCCTCTTGTTGATATTCTGGCAGCAATTCAGGACTGTTTGTATTTGATTCATCAAAGAGTTCACATCAGAAATGGCCAAAATTGTTTTTGACTTTGCAAATACTTTGTTTGTTGTGCATATATCATAAATCATAAAATATAAAGACATTTTGCACTGGAGAAAAAGCATAGCTTTCCATAGCATTCTGTCACACAGTGATATACAATAAATTAAGGTACTTTTTACCATGTCTCAACTCAGAAAATGCCAGTAGATATAGAAAGCATGGTAAATTTGCCATAACCTTATATTGTGGTGTCAGTTATGGTTAACAAATGCTTTTTTTGAGTTGTCAGTGTATCTTAAATTTCCAATCCTGTCATTTAACATGGCCATTCAGCAAATTTCGAATAAGCACAACAGTACCTAAATGTATCCCATTATTTCAAAGCTTTTGCAAGACGTAAAAGTTGGGAAACATCTGTTTTCTACCTTCCAATATGTTGATCTTAAAAGGGTTATGGCTTAAATTTTTGGTACTTTCAGACCACCTATTGCTCAATCTCAATAGCTTGGAGCTCTTACTAAATATTGGCGCTTTACTGAGCTATTTTTTATTATCTATTTCATATTTCGCAAGGCAAAATCAATAACATGTTTTTTTGAGTCATTTTAGAAAGCTGCTACTTTCCGGTTGACATTGTTTGTCAGTCAGCCCAAAGTTTTCTAAAGCACAGTAGGTTTGTGTTGTTACCCTCCTAGGCCCAGTTGATCAAAGCATCGTTAGCTTAATGAGTTCGTTGGTGGTCAAATTATTAACTGTTGTAGCAAGTTTAATTTTTAAAATTTTGGTATTTTTGCTGAAAAAAATGTGAGCAGCTTTTGCTTTTGCAAAAGCTGCTCACATTTTTTCAGCAAAAATAATAGCATATTTGCCATAATAAATGATCAAAGTTAACGATACGTTAACTAACAACATCTTTAGTTTTGAACAACTGGCCCCAGGTGACATAATAATAGAACACATTTGTAGGAAATTCAGCTACAGATATTTATAGCCATGGTCAGATTGGCAAACAGTATTTACCCAGCCCATACACCACATTCTACGCCATAGAATGTTGTATCTGATAAGGATCCACACTGAAATTTACGAATTAAATGCAACAGGGCTAAGTCCTTAAACAACCAGATAATTCTAATCAAAGCACTGACAGTACTGACAGTCTGAGTGCAGGCTGGGAAAATGGTCCTGAACACTGATTGAGACTAATTTGTTTAACCCCTGCTGAATATTCATATACGCCACACCCACTACCGATTATCAACCAATCAGATTACTTGATGCAAATTATTACAACACATTCACAACCTGAATGACAAACAATGTAAAAGGCATATCCGGGTTCAGCAGGACAAGGGTTAAATTCCGGTATTCTGAGCGAACAGTTTTGACCCCCTGATCATATCGCATCTGATCTGGGAATACATCATTTTCCAGAATCAAGGCCCTTTACAAAGCACTCGGATGTCACAGCGACAAGAATAGCACAGCATTAAATAACCGTGACCTGGATTTGGTATAAACGCTAATTGCACGGTATAAATTTATTGGTCAGAAATAGTCACATGAACAATAGCAATACAATGTATACCGTAAAGATCTTAAGTATTGGGACAGACAGGCCTAAGCAAACAGTGCAGACCCAGATCAGACTGCTCCTGAAGACAGAGTCTGATCTGGGTCCACACTGTTTGCCAGTATGCAAAAATGATTGTGAAAAGTTTGCAAGAAGATGTAGGTGACAACACAGACAACATTTTAGGATGTAGTTTTTCTTGCCATCTTAACCCTTATCTTGCCGAAATATTCATTTAAGCCACACCCATTTCTGTCTATCAACTAATCAAATTACTTGATGTAATTTATTGCTACAAATTCATAAACTGAATGCCAAACAATGTAGATCCTGATCAGATGGCTTCTTCAGAAGCCATCTGATATGGATCTACACTGTTTTCAAAGATAGGGGTTGTAGCGAACAGCAAGATAAGGGTTAAGGGTTAATACAAATGTGCATGGTGTCTTGGGATGGCAGTGATGGTAGTGCCTGAGGAAATAGTGTGTGATATGGTTTTGCTGTGCAATGTTTGTTCGATTCCCCCTCAACACTATACAAGTCATTATGGAGACTTTTTTTATCCAATTTTAGGGACTTTTACCCGACACTGAGATGAAATGACAAGCCCTGCCATCCAATGAAACCAATAGGGTTTATATGCATGAACGGTCCAATTGACACCACTTTGCCTGGGCAGGCTTAGATACCTGGTATTCATGTGTGGTTGATTTTAGCTCTGCATGGAAGCATCATGCTTGAAACCCCAACTGTCAGGCAATGTACTTCTTCAGGGGTGTCAATACTTACAAAAATATGTAACCATGTGGCTCTGCCCATCAGGGCTTGGAGAAATAGATTGGGCTGCATGATGCGTCCACGTAGAGCTGAAACCGACAGCACACAAGTGCCGGTAAACCGGTCACATTGTCTAAGCCTGCCCAGGCAAAGTGGTGCGAGTTGGACCATCCATGCATATAAATCCTACTGGTTTCATTAGGCAGCAGAGAATGAGATGATTTCATCTCACCGTCGGGTAAAAGTCTCACAAAATTGGAAGCAACATCTCCAAAATGACCTAAATAGTGTTGACGGGCATGTTTAACCTGGACAAAGCAAACAAAACAAAACATGTAACCATGAAATTTTAGGGCAATCACAGACTGGATGTGTAGTTTAATGAAACCCTGAGAAACACGGCTGACTCAGAAGCAATGATTCCAAATTTTGTGGCCCATTAACTTTATTACTGGGTAATAATGCAGTAATGTTAAACCATCTTCTGATAATTTTACTATGATAGATCTGCCATTTTGTACTCTATTTGTTTCAATCATTTTCACTTTATATATTCTAATTGCTATCTAGGTGAATTCCAACACACTAAGGTTTTTGATTTGGTTTGGAGTTAAACCATTATCCTGCTATTCACTACAACCTCTGCGTTTGCAAAAAGTGTAGATCCTGATCAGATGGCTTCAGAAGAAGCCATCTGATCAGGATCTACACTGTTTGTCATTCAGTTTGTGAATTTGAACGAAAACATTATATCATGCAATCTGATTGGCTGATAATCAAAAATGGGTGTGGCTAATTTAAATATTTAGTAGGATAAGGGTTAAAGCTGAAATGAAACAGTACTAGTCAAAATCTAGGTTCTGCCTACCCTCACAAACTGAAACAAATGACCCACCAGTACTGTCAGAGTTAATTTTTATTCATTAATGCATCGGCTTGAAAGCTTCAGTTTTGAGTATACACATTATGAATTTTGAAGATCAAATCGGAAAATTCTCCCTCAATTAATGTCTGAAAGTTTGGGGATTTTTATTCCTTGGGTCTCAAGAGCAAGTACTAAACACCCGTGGTAAAGAGGCCATCAATGATGAAGCCATAAGGTTGGTATTTTGTGATAACTGAAGGATAGTTTTTGTCAATTGTCCGTCAAAACCTATATTGTGGGTATTCATTAGAACTGCCTCGAAGAGGCTGTTCTAATGAATACCCACAACATAGGTTTATATGCAGAAATAAGAAAAACTATCCTTCAATGAAGCCATAAGGTTGGTATTCTGTCATAAGTGAAGGATAGTTTTTGTCAATTCTCTGTCAAACCCTATATTGTGGGTATTCATTAGAACCGCCTCGATGAGGCGGTTCTAATGAATACCCACAACATAGGTTTATATGCAGAAATAAGAAAAACTATCCTTCAATTTTTACAAGATACGTACCATTTTACAGTAAGTGTTTTTCTCAGATGGACAATATGTGAGACACTAAGACTCTAGATTCAATACTAAGACCATTTGATATCGGAATGCAAAAGAACTGTTTTCAATGTTGTTTTGCAATTTCGCTAGTTCAGTAACCATTTCTCTGAAAATCAATCCTCCATATAAAAGGAAACAGACCGTACATGTAGTTAATAATCTTCATCTCCTTTCTTTCCAGATAACAATCAACAACATCCCTTTTGTAGCTTTAATATTGATCTATCCGATATAGATCTTTCTGTTATTGGCAAATTGATTGCAGAACCAGCAAACAAGCATTCAAATGCCCTTATCAAATCTTTCACCCCTGAATTTCTGAAGTGGACTCCTCTGTCTCTCAATGTAGACATATCCATTCCTGCAAATTTTATATTCGACCTACCGTTTTCGCCCTAATTACCGCACATGCTCCTATAAGCGCACACCAAAGCTATTTTTGACAAGGAAATGCATAAGCCCACACTTTACAGTAACCTCCCCCTTGAAGCTCTCACAGTAAATCTATAAAAACTTACTGTTATTTCTTCAACAGTGAAGGCAATGCTTAAGTATCCTTTTCCGTCCCATTAAATATCAGTATGCATCATCTCGGAAGCTATTGTTTGGTAGATTTTTCACCACAATTTTTTGACACGATTATGAAAAACTAGGGGCACGGTGCGGTAATTGGGGCGAATACAGTATTTACCACACCATGCGCAATTGTATAAAAAATCTTGGTGAAAAATCTACCTAAGTGCACACTTGATACAGTGTTGACGGGGACGTTAAACCTCAAATCAAACAAACAAAAAACGCTAGGACACATTACAGATCGAGTTGAATTTCAGCAGAGGGGCTCACCACATATACATATAAAATGCACCAAACTCAATATGCAATTGTGGGGAGGTTACTGTAAAGTGTGGGCTTGTGCATTAGCCTAGGTGTGTGCTTAAAGGAGCATGTACAGTGAACAGGGCGAATACGGTATGTGGTTTAGTTAACCCTTATCTTGCTGTTCACGACAACCCCTATCTTAGCAAACAGTGTAGATCCAGATCAGATGGCTTCTAAAGAAGCCATCTTATCAGGACCTACACTGTTTGGCATTCAGTTTACGAATTTGTAGCAATAAATTACATCAAGTAATTTGATTGGTTGATATCCAGCAAGTTAAGGGTTAAAAGCAAACAGTATTGATCTCAATGAGACAGATCATAATTGACACGAGCCGTCATTCATCTGGTATCTCTACTGGTCTACAGGGCTGAAAGGATTATAAGCCTTCACCCTTATCCTGCTGTTCACGACAACCCCTGCTTTTGTAAACAGTGTGGATCCAGATCAGTCTACAGGGCTCGAAGGATTATAACCCTTCACCCTTATCCTGCTGTTCACGACAACCCCTACTTTTGTAAACAGTGTAGATCCAGATCAGATGGCTTCTTCAATCTGAAGAACCCATCTGATCAAGATCTACACTATTTGTCATTCAGGTTAAACATTGTATCATATAATCTGATTGGCTGATAATCACAAATGGGTGTAGCTAATTCAATTATTCAGCAGGATAAGGGTTAAGATGCCAAGAAAAATTGTAATGGGAAATGTCATCTGTTTATGGCGTCTGTTGCATATCTTTAACTGAATTTTTGCAAACAGGCAAATAGTGTGAACCCTGATCAGACTAGCAAACAGTGATATATAGACCCTGATCTGAAGAACAGTCTGATATGGATCCACAATGGTTGCAACAATGACTTTTAAAGTAAAGTAGTTGTGTTCAGGTGTGGTGCTTCAAATGAGTACCCACAACATATTTAATAAGAAAAATAATATGTGGATACCCCTCTTATCTGGAGCTATGATCCATTCACAACATTTCTGTATGAATGGAATACTGGCAAATGTCATTTTGCTTTGTTTGTTTTAACTCTTATCATGCTGTCCACGACAAGCCCTATCTTTGGAAACAGTGTAGATCCAGATCAGATGGCCATCTGATCAGGATCTACACTGTTTGACAAGAAGATTATGGATTTGTAAGAAGAAATTCAACGAAGTAATCTGATTGGTACAAAGTCAGAAATGAGTGTGGCTAAACTGAATATTCAGCAAGATAAGGGTTAACCCTTGTCCTGCTGAACCCGGATATGCCTTTTCTTTGAAACAATGTAGATCCAGATCAGATGGCTTCTGAAGAAGCCATCTGATCAGGATCTACATTGTTTGTCATTCAGGTTGTGAATTTGTTGTAATAATTTGCATCAAGTAATCTGATTGGTTGATAATCGGTAGTGGGTGTGGCATATATGAATATTCAGCAGGACAAGGGTCAAGGTATTTTATGTGTTTGGCACCACAAACATCAGTTACAATAGGTACTGAGTCAGATTAACTTGTCCAACATAAAGCAATGGAAGAGTCCACTAGTATACAATGGGTTAATAATGTACAAATGCTCTGAGACATGGCTGATGGAGTCTTATCGTGACCCCCCCCCTCCCCCACCCCCTCTAAGGTGGTTCAAATGAATACCCACAACATAGGTTTAAATTGAGAAATAAAGCAAATTATCCTCCTTTTATCACCAATTACCTACTTAATCTGTTGATATGTACAGGAAAATTCCTATATTAAGACCACCTTTGGGACTGTTCAAAAGTGGTCTTTAGGTGGTCCATGACCAGAAGACACTTCTTTCAAAAAACACAAAGAAAGAATAACTGCACACTTCTCATCAAGTTTTTAAAATCAGATTTAGTCTTACATTTATGTGGTCTTAATAGCGGAATTTTACTGTATAGGGATGTTTCTAACCGAGGAGGGCCAAATGTATACCCACAACATAGGTTTATTCTGAGAAAGGAAAATTATCCTTCAGTCCCACCTTATCTGTACAAATGAGGGTATCTTCATCTTAACCCTTGTCCTGCTGAATATTTTAATCTGCCACACCTACTACTGATTATAAACCAATCAGATTACTTGATGCAAATTATTGCAACAAATTCACAATCTGAATGGCAAACAATGTAGATCCTGATCAGATGGCTTCGTCAGAAGCCATCTGATCTGGATCTGCATTGTTTGGAAAATGAGGCATATCCGGGCTCAGCAGATGACCACTGGCAAGGCCAATAGATCAATGTTTTAATATCTTACATATTATAGGGTCTTTAATACCATGTCATGTTTAGTAAGTATATTATTATATTGGTGTATAGGGGCAATAAATCAGGCCCCATTTTGTCTGGTAAAGACATCCACATTCTCACCTACTATACTTAATTGTCCCATAAAAGACTGTAAAATGTGGTACATTTACGACTGATTTCTGGGCCTTTCAAATACCTGACTTGTTGCATGTGGAAAAAGCAATATTAACCCTAGCCCTGCTGACTACCTTTGCAAGCAGTGTAGATCCAGATCAGATGGCTTCTGAAGAAGCCATCTGATCAGGATCTACACTGTTTGTCATTCAGTTTGCAAATTTGAGTGACTAAGTGAGAAATGGGTGTGACAAAATTAATTTATTCAGCAGGACAAGAAATTACTCAAAAAAAATTTATATTATCCTAAAATTTTAGGAGATTCTATTCAGCTTCAGGGGTGGCCACATTAGTCTACTCTTTAAGGAAAGAATTTGCTTCTTGGATCAAATGCTGAGCCATGTTTGGATGAAAATCAAACATCCTAAAGTTGTCTCCCTTTGTAAAAAGTGTGAAACACATTCTCCCACCTTTAATAACTTAACCCTTGTCCTGCTGACCCGAATGTTTGTGTGTTTGATTTGAGGTTTAACCCTTCTCTTGCTGAATATTCAGTTAAGCCACACCCATTTCTGACTTTGAACCAATCAGATTTCTTTATGTAATTTATTCCTACAAATTCATAAACTGAATGTCAAACAGTGTAGATCCTGATCAGATGGCTTCTGAAGAAAGCCATCTGATCTGGATCTACACTGTTTCCAAAGATATGGGTTGTCGTGAACAGCAAGATAAGAGTTAGCATCCCCGTCAACACTGTATAGGTCTCCAAATTTGTGTGGCTTTTACCTAACACTGAGGTGAAATGACATCTCAAGTCCTGCCAACCAATGAAACCGAACAATGAAGATGCTGATCAGATGGCTTGTGAAAAAGCCATCTGATCAGGATCTACATTGTGATTCAGATTGTGAATATGTTGCAATAATTTGCATCAGGTAATCAGGTAGAGGGTGTGGCAGATTAAAATATTCAGCAGGACAAGGGTTAAACAAGTTGTGTCGTCAGCAAACAGCAGAACCGTGCAGACACTGTTCAGGGGAACAGTCAAATCTGGATCTATGCTATTCTTAATGAACATTGTAAGTAACAAACATTTAGACCAGTTGCGGTAAAACCAAAATGTACTAGAATCAACACAATGTAGCTACAGTCGAACTTCAGTGGCTCGAACACCTTTGGGACCTCGAAAATCTGTTCGAGACAGGGGCAGTTCGAGCCACTGAGGTTACTGTCAGGAGGCATAACGAGATAGTTTTAGACATCTTTTCAGTGTTCTATTATGAAAATGTATGCTGTGTGTACTCATTAGAATCACCTCATCGAGGTGATTCTAATGAGTACACACAGCATACATTTGCAAGATAAAAGACTAAAATCTCCTTAATTATCCCCCACTCTTTCTTTTGTAGAGGATTTCCCTAGGGGCTCAAGAATGGGTTCGACACATCCATGGTAAATGAGCCATCGGTGTTCGAGCCATCGAAGTTCTACTGTAATATTTTGTGACAAAAAATGACAGAACCAGCCCCTTCAACGATCCACACAACCCCCAACACACACACCACCCCACTTAGTATACACTTTGTAATATCTACAAGACTAGAAAATGATACCTTAATTAACCACTTTATTATAGGGTTTATTATAACAGTTCTGGCTAGATAGATCCCATAAAAGTAAAGATTACACAGAAAAAAATGACCACACAATACATTTTTGTTTGAATATACTAACACAGTCTCTGCTTTGGACTGCAACAATAGTGAGGTTGAGGTGAAAAATAACAAACTATCATACCTGTGGACTGGACATTACACCTACGAAATTAGGGTAAATATCTGTCAATGTATAAAACACTCCACTTTTTTTGTTAAACAGAAATCCTTTATATTAACATTGTCCTTGTGTGAATTATTCAGATAACCTTAGTCACAAACTGGCTAAAAGCTTAATTCACTGAACTGATATGTCTGTTTTAGATCCACTATTTTTTTGGACATAAATATCCCCCTATCTGTATATATTGTACATCCTCACTAAACAATAACACCACTACAAACTGAGTCAAAGACTATATCTCAATATTTACTATACAGACTGGTGTATTTTGCAGTCAGTCACTCAACCTATATCCAACAAAACCAATATCTAAACACATATGTGTAGTAAAACAAAAATCCTTAAATTACACGCTTAAAATGCCACGATAAGTGAGCAATCAGATACCAGAGGTAAAAAAAACCTCTGATTTATTTTAATAACAAATCATGATTTTTTTTTACCACACGCTTTAGTTTGTATGATTGTCACAAATTTATGAATATACACACCAAAGAAAATCTATTCAAGAATCACCTAGCCCTAATTCTAACAGCAGTTTAGCATAAGCAATTCACATTGTACTTTTCTGTCTTGTCATAAATGAAATAATTGTGTAGTACAGTGTCATATAGTCCTTTTTTGACAAATCTAAAGAGCGGAATCACATTTCATATAGTATTGTTGAGGTAACGCGGCAGCACAAGAGCTCCAGATATGGTCAGATAAGATGAGGCAATTCTAACAAGTACCGTATTCCTCCAATTTAGCGCCCTGGGCGCTTAAAAAAATTGGAAAAAGAAGGGGCGCTTATTAGAGACAAAAATCTTACCAGAACGGAGTGTTTAAAACCCATTACACGCGGTGGTTTTCCATCAGAATATGGTGAAATTATGGCATGTAAAGTACCAAGTGGTCAAAACAGAGACTCTGTGATAGCAGTGGGTTTAGAAACACCTTGCATGATATGATTTACAGTAGATACAGCAATGATTGAAAGGCTAATCTTTACTTTTAGAATGCCAAAATGTTTTGTTTCTCTGACAGCTGAAGGGGCGCTTATTAATTTGTTCTTGGAAAAACAGTGAGGGGGCGCTTATAGGAGCAGGGGCGCTAAATGGGAGGAATACGGTACCCACAATATATTTATGGAATATTATCCCTCAATTGTACTTAAGGGGAAAGGGAACACCTGGCAGATTTTTCCGCCATTTTTCAAAGGGAGACAGCTTTCGGGACTTTCTGTTTGCTTTTCTATAAGCCCTGTCCCACTGGAAAAAGGGTCTACCCTTAAAGGAAAGAATTTGCTCCTTGGGAGCAAATTCTTTCCTTTAAGAGTTGACCCCTATTGACATGAGAGACAAAAATACTTTTACAGAGGAGTTGCCTCCCCTGAAGGTGTACTCATTCCCCTTAATACTCTTCTTGCCTGGTACTCTGTGGCTCCTTGTCCAATAAAAACTATTTACCCTTAAAATGCCATGAAAAAATGCATCTGAAAATGTCTGTTTGTGTCATCTGCTGCATCTTCTATTTCTGCATACAGAAAACAGTGTGGTCCCTGATCAGACTGCTCCAAGAAGAGCAGTCTGGTCTGGGTCCAGACTGATTGCAACCATGACTTTAAAAGTAACCAGCAGATGACAAAGCAGATGACAACTGTTGTGGACTAATTATGACCTTACTAAACCACTGTACTGTAATCGCTTTATAAAAGTCAATTTACCCGGCTATTTAGGTCACCCCTATGATGGCAAGCAATCACCTATTAACAGGCAAGTTGTTCAAAGCATTGTTTAGTTTGACCCTTATCCCCCTGCATAATAAATTTAGCTGACCTTGAACCAATCAGGTTACTTGCTGTAAGTTATTCCAACTGGATGTCAAACAGTGTAGATCCAGATCAGATTCAGAAGCCATCTGATCTGGATCTACACTGTTTGCAAAGGTAGGGGCTGTCGTATACAGCAGAATAAGGGTTAACAAGCTTGATAGTGTTTGAATTTAGGTTTAACAACACTGTCAACAATATTTAGGTAATTTTGGAGACATTGCTTCCACTTTTGTGTGACTGTTACGTGACAATGAGGCCGGCCTCAGTGGCTCAGTCGGATGCGCGTCTGACTGGTGATCAGGAGGACGCGGGTTCGACTCCCGCCGGGGTCGGCAACATTCTTTCGTGGAGATTGATCATGAAATCTTTTCTACGGTCATTCTCTCCCTTGCGCTGATTCAAGAAGGGCAGTTGTCAGTTTCTGGCGAAATAATGTGCACTGTACTGGTTAACCGCTTACGTATAAGCCTGCCCAGGAAAGCGTTGATAGGTAAACTGACCGGCTCAAAAATGACCTAAATAGTGTTGACTGGGCCATTAAACTCCAATACAAACAAACAAACAAACGTGACACTGAGATGAAATGACATCTCAAGCCCTGCTGCCCAATGAAACCATAAGGCTCATATGGATTGAATGGTCCAACTCACACCACTTTGCCTGGGAAAGCTTATTACTTCTAAGCAGTTTACAAGTACCCATGTGCAGTCTATTTCAGCTCTGCATGGAAGCACCTTGCAGCCCAATCTATTTCTCCAAGCCCCGATAGGCAGGGGCCTGGTCAAAATGTTAACTGCTCTATAGCTTTGATGAAAAATATGAGAAGCTTCTGCATTTACTATATAAAGCTGCTCACATTTTTTCATCAAAAATATTAGCATACTTGCGCCATGTTGAACCTGGATAATCCTTTTTTTTAACCCTTGTCCTGCTGAACCCGGATATGCCTTTTCTTTGAAACAATGTAGATCCAGATCAGATGGCTTCTGAAGAAGCCATCTGATCAGGATCTACATTGTTTGTCGTTCAGGTTGTGAATTTGTTGTAATAATTTGCATCAAGTAATCTGATTGGTTGATAATCGGTAGTGGGTGTGGCATATATGAATATTCAGCAGGACAAGGGTTAAAACAGAATAGATCCGTACCTGTTGGAATCCCAGAGATCTCTACTGTATTGTTTTCACTACTGCTTCTGAATCAATAGTTTGTTTGTTTGTATTGGAGTTTAACGGCCCAGTCAACACTATTTTAGGTCATTTTTGAGCCGGTCAGTTTACCTATCCACACTTAATACGTAAGCAGTAAATTAACCCTTGTCCTGCTGAATATTCATATATGCCACACCCACTACCGATTATCAACCAATCAGATTATTTGATGCAAATTATAGCAACAAATTCACAATCTGAATGGCAAACAATGTAGATCCTGATCAGATGGCTTCGTCAGAAGCCATCTGATCTGGATCTACATTGTTTCAAAGATAAGGCATATCCGGGATTAGCAGGACAAGGGTTAACCAGTACATTTCACATTCTGGTCAACAATGGTTGTCAGTGGTTTTAGAGAGGGTAAAAATTGTTGCAATGGTTGACCATGGTTTATCATGGTCAATTGTCATAAAAATTCATGGCCAACATTCAAGTTTAAAGTTTCAGTAGCCTTCCTTATAATTTAGGAATTATATTTGTTAATCTTTAGAAATTTACACTCATTTATCTTTTATGCATAAATGATACTTATTTGAATTAATTACTTATTCATATTTATGGAGACAAGAAAGCATGAATTAATACATCTAGCTTGCCACCTATATGAAACTTTTGTATCCATTAACCCTTTTTGTAACGGGCCTCCGTGGCCTAGTGGTTAAGAGCGCTGACTCTTGATCATTAGGTCTCTCACCGCTGTGGTTCGAGCCTTGCTCGGGTCATATGTGAGACGCCAAGTTCTGCAACGGAAGGTCAGGTGGTTTTTCTCCGGGTACTCCGGTTTTCGCCCACCTCTGATTAACAATCGGCTCGATATGAGTGAAATAATCTTGAAAGGGCCGTAAAACCAAAACCAAAAAAAAAACAAGAGGGCCCAATGGCCCTATATCGCTCACCTGTGTACGAGAAAATCATTAGTGTAGGAGACCACTTGACATGGCTACATACTAAATATCTAAGCTCAGGCAAAGCGGTGTCCATGCTTACAAACCCTACTGGTTTCATTGGGCGACAGGGCTTGAGATGTAATTTCATCTCAATATCTGGTAAAAGTCCTACAAAATTGGAAGAGACATCTCCAAAATGACCTATACAGTGTTGTCGGGGATGTAAAACCTCAAATCAAACAAAATCTGTGCCTTATGGTTTTGGAGAAAAAGATTTTTTTAAGTTTTTTCCAGTATAAGTCTATAAAAGCTAATGAGCCAAAGGGCACGGTTGGCAGGTGTATGTAGGCAACCATTTTGTGTTGCTATATACTAAATATCTAAGGTCTGTACTTCATGGTTTCAAAGAAGATGTTTGAAGCTTTTTCCATTATAAGTTTGTTGGAGTTAAGGGGCCACAGGATTAGGACCCCAGGGGCATGATTGGCAGGATTCATGTAGGCGACCACTCGACATTGCTACATGCTAAATACCTAAGCTCTGGGACTTATGGTTTCAGAGAAGAAGATTTTTGAAGATTTTTTTCCCCATTTTAAGTTGTTGTTTTTTTCTTTCTTTTTTTTTTTCATTATAAGGGCCCTGTGGTTTCAGAGAAGATTTTTGAATTTTCTCCAATTGTAAGTCTATGGAAGCTAAAGAACCCTGGGGTGGGGCCAATTTGGATCCCAGGGGCATAACTGGCAGGATTTATGTAGGTGGCCACTTGACATTGCTACATACTAACAATCTAAGCTCTGGGCCTTATGGTTTCATAGAAGAAGATTTTTTAAGTTTTTTTCCATTATAAGTCTATTGGAGGTGATGAGCTCGGGCGTGGCCAATTTTGACCCCAGGGGCAGGGTTAACAGGATTTATGTAGTTGGCTATTTTATGTTGCTAGATACTAAATATCTAAGTTCTGTGCTTCACAGTTTCTGAGAAGAAGATTTTTGAAGCTTTTTTCCATTATGAGTCTATGGGAGCTAAGGGGCCCCGGGGCATGGCCCATTTGGACCCCAGGGGCATGATTAGCAGGAAATATGTAGGTGACCACTTGCCGTTGCTACATGCTAAATATCTAAGCTCTGGGCCCTGTGGTTTCAGAGAAGAAGATTTTTGAAGTTTATTTTCCATTATGAGTCTATGGGAGCTAAGGGGGTCCCAGGGTGTGGCCCATTTGGAACCCAGGGGCATGATTGGCAGGATTTATGTAGGTGACCACTTGTCATTGCTACATGGTAAATATCTAAGCTCTGGGCCCTGTGGTTTCAGAGAAGAAGAATTTTGAAGCTTTTTTCCATTATGAGTCTATGGAAGCTAAGGGGCCCCGGGGCGTGGCCCATTTGGACCCCACGGACATGTTTGGCAGGATTTATGTAGGTGACCACTTGCCGTTGCTACATGCCAAATATCTAAGCTCTGGGCCCTGTGGTTTCAGAGAAGAAGATTTTTTAAGCTTTTTTTTCATTATGAGTCTATGGGAGCTAAGGGGCCCCGGGGTGTGGCCAATTTGGACCACAGGGGCATGATTGGCAGGAATTATGTAGGTGACCACTTTCCGTTGCTACATGCTAAATATCTAAGCTCTGGGCCCTGTGGTTTCAGAGAAGAAGATTTTCGAAGCTTTTTTTTTCATTATGAGTCTTTGGGAGCTAAGGGGCCCCGGGGTGTGGCCAATTTGGACCCCAGGGGCATGATTGGCAGGAATTACGTAGGTGACCACTTTCCGTTGCTACATGCCAAATATCTAAGCTCTGGGCCCTGTGGTTTCAGAGAAGAAGATTTTTGAAGCTTTTTTTCATTATGAGTCTATGGGAGCTAAGGGGCCCCGGGGTGTGGCCAATTTGGACCCCAGGGGCATGATTGGCAGGAATTATGTAGGTGACCACTTTCTGTTGCTACATGCCAAATATCTCAGCTCTGGGCCCTGTGGTTTCAGAGAAGAAGATTTTTGAAGCTTTTTTCCATTATGAGTCTATAGGAGCTAAAGGGCCCGGGGCGTGGCCGGTTTGTACCCCAGGGGCATGATTGGCAGGAATTACGTAGGTGACCACTTTCCGTTGCTACATGCCAAATATCTAAGCTCTGGGCCCTGTGGTTTCAGAGAAGAAGATTTTTGAAGCTTTTTTCCATTATGAGTCTATAGGAGCTAAAGGGCCCGGGGCGTGGCCGGTTTGTACCCCAGGGGCATGATTGGCAGGAATTATGTAGGTGACCACTTGCCATTGCTACATGCTAAATATCTAAGCTCTGGGACCTGTGGTTTCCGAGAAGAAGATTTTTGAAGCTTTTTGTTCCATTATGAGTCTATGGGAGTGAAGGGGCCCCAGGGCGTGGCCAATTTGGACCCCAGGGGCATGAATGGCAGGAATTATGTAGGTGACCACTGGCCGTTAATACATGCTAAATATCTAAGCTCTGGGCCCTGTGGTTTCAGAGAAGAAGATATTTTAATTTTTTCCCATTGTAAGTCTATGTGAGCTATATGTTGCCATGGCAACCAGAATTCCAATCTGATCAGCCAAAAAACCTTATGCAGCCTTTCCCCCTACCTGATGATGCTTCTCATGAAATTTGATCAAGATTGACCATGGGGTATTAGAGATATTCTTATTTGAAATTGTTTACGGACGCACGGACGCACGCACGACGAATATATACTTAAGTGTCAAAATGTCCAAATTTTTTGCCCCCTAAATGTCGTTTCGTTGGTGCGGACGGACGGACGGACGCACAACGGACGACGGACAAAAAGTGATCACAAAAGCTCACCTTGTCACTACGTGACAGGTGAGCTAAAAAAAAAAATAACCCTTTTTGTACCAAATGGAATCTTCCTCCTTATATATAGGAAAGAGTCCATTTCAAAATTTAGGGGTGTCAGGTTGTGTTTTCTTCAAAACTGATTTGTAAAATGGCTGAATTTTCTGCAAACAGTGTAGGCCCTGATCAGACACCGCATTCTGCGGCGTCTGATCTGGGCCTGCACTGTTTGCTAGGGTACCAGTTTTGGGGTTTCTGGTACAAAATGGGTTAAGAGATGATTTTCAAGAATATTATTAAAAGAATTTTAACAATACAATGTATGGAACAATAAAACAAAGTATTTTGCCTATTCGGCTGAGGACTTAAAAATCATTGCATCCTAAACTCAGGATTAACTAGAAATGTTTTCAGAGGAAAACAATGTCCCCCACCATAAAAGTATCTTAAACACCCATTTGACTTTCATAGCTAGGTTAAAGTCACCAAAATGTAAGCTGCAAACAAGCCATTTTTGGCCTTGGCCCAAAATTGACAGTTTTTTGGAGCATGTGACCTTGAAAAAAGGTTAAGATCACCAAAATCTAATCAATTCTGCAGTATGTTGTAAAGATATATTGCACCATGCTTGACTAAATAAAATCAATCAATTCGTTAATGAGATAGAGTGCAGAAGCCATTTTTGGCCCAAAAATGACAGTTTTTGGGATGCTGTGACCTTGAAAATGAGGTCAAGGTCACCAAAATCTAATTAAATCTGTGGTATGTAGTAATGATATATTGTACCAAGTTTGACTAAAATTAATTAATTCTTTAATGAGATAGAGTGCAGACAAGCTATCTTTGGCCCCAAAAAACTGTTATTAGGTCGCTGTGACCTTGAAAATGAGGTCAAGGTCACAAAAATCTAATCAAATCTGCAATATGTTGTAATGATATATTGTACCAAGTTTGACTACTTCGCTGTGACCTTGAAAATGAGGTCAAGGTCACCAAAATCTAATCGAATCTGCAATATGTTGTAATGATATATTGTACCAAGTTTAACTAAAATTAATCAATTCGTAAATGAGATAGAGAGCAGACAAGCCATTTTTGGTCCGAAAATGACTGTTTTTGGGTCGCTGTGACCTTGAAAGTGAGGTCAATGGCACCAATTCTAATCAAATCTGTGGTATGCTGCAATGATATATTGTACCAAGTTTGACTAAAATTAATTAATTCTTTAATGAGATAGAGTGCAGACAAGCTATCTTTGGCCCAAAAATGACTTATTGGGTTGCTGTGACCTTGAAAATGAGGTCAAGGTCACCAAAATCTAACCAAATCTGTGATATGTTGTAATGATATATTGTACCAAGTTTGACTCAAATCAATCAATTTGTCAATGAGATAGAGTGCAGACAAGTCATTTTTGGCCCAAAAATGACTGTTTTTGGGTCGCTGTGACCTTGAAAATGAGGTCAAGGTCCCCATGACCTTAAATGACTGTTTTCCCCCATCCTAGTGATGTGTCTATACTAGTGATGTGTCTATACTAGTGATGTGTCTATGCAAGTTTGGTCAAAATCCATCCATATGTTCAGGAGATATAGTGCTTCAAACAGGCTACGCCAACGCCAATGCAAACAGGATCCCTACCAAAAACAATATGTCCCCCTCCCCACTGGTGGGAGGACATAATGCATTCAGTTTGGTTGGGTAGAAGGCAAAAATGGTCGCCAGCGGTTTTTTATGGTCAATACCATGGTCAAACATGGCTGACCATGGGCATAGACCATGGTCTACCATGTTGTTCATACTGTATATGACCATGGTCAACCATTTTACAAAACATGGTCAATAATTGTTTTCCATGGTTGTATGACCATGAACTATCATGATAGTCCATTGTATTCCATGATAGTTGACTGTTACCTGACCATTGTTTTTGCCTGGTCCACAAAATCTTTATTGAATTCAGTATTGTTGAATTTGACAAGGTATGACCATCGGCATGTGGATGTTCTGAAATGTTGAATTCCATGGACACTGCCAATGTTGCCGAAGTTGAATTCAATTTTTCATATATTTTTTTTATGACAGCTTCACATCGCTTTCAAGATATCATCATCATCATCATCAACAACATCAGATTTTTGATTAACATGCAGGTAAAGGGGCAACATCCACATAAGTGGGCCCCAGTTCCAGGCGCATGGCAGACCTCCTACCAGATCTCCAGGTGCCTTTCAATATTTCACTGGGCAAAAAATATAGTACCCTGAGAAAAACTATCTGACCTTCACTTGCAGATCTTTGCATCCCACAGGCTCGAATTTTGATTGACTGTTTGAGGTTCAATGTCCCCGTCACACTATATAGGTTATTTCAGAGATAGTGCTTCCAATTTTGTGGGACTTTTACGCAACATTGAGATGAAATGACATCTCAATCCCTGCACAATGAAACCAATAGGGTTTATATGCATTTGATGGTCCAACTCGCACCACTTTGCCTGTCAGGCTTTGATCCTCTAAGAGGTATACAAGTACTCATGTGCAGTCAGCTTCAGCTCTGCGTGGAAGCATGGTGCAACCCAATCTATTTCTTCAAGCCCCAATGGGCGGGGGCCGCAACAAGTTTCGAACTCACAGCAGTGAGAGACTCAATATTTGAGAGTTTAACCACCAGGCCACGGAAGGTAACAGTCCCACAAAATTGGAAGCAACATCTCCAAAATGACTTAATTACATAGTATTGACAGGGACGATAAACAGCCAATCAAACAAAACAGAGATACGTCAACAGTGCTGAATTTGACCATGTGGACATGCCCACAACAAAGCACAAAATGCTATTTATTATACCCAGAATGTTTCACCTGAGCGTTTGCAGTTTTTTGGCCTTTCACTTTGAATTAGAAAGTTAACCCTTGTCCTTCTGATTATTCAAATATGCCACACCCACTACTGATTATCAACCAATCAGATTACTTGATGCAAATTATTGCAACAAAATTCATAATCTGAATGACAAACAATGTAGATCCTGATCAGATGGCTTCTTCAGAAGCCATCTGATCGGGATCTACATTGTTTGAAAGGTAAGGCATATCCGAGCTCAGCAGGACAAGGGTTAATTCCACTTAAGTTTAAGTACCCCACATCAATGCTGCATCAAAACAGCTTGGACCAGTTGTTAAAACTATTGACATTGTTAGTTAACAAATCATTAAAACATGTATCATTTGATTTTGTTTATTTGTTTTGGGGTTTAATGGCCCAGTCAACACTTTTTAGGTCATTTTTGAGCCGGTCAGTTTACTTATCCACACTTTTCCTGGGCAGGCTTATACGTTAGCGGTTAACCAGTACAATGTACATTCTTTTGTCAGAAACTGACGACTGCCCTTCTTGAATCAGCCGAAGGGAGAGAATGACCGTAGAAAAGATTTCAAGATCAATCTCCACAAAAGAATGTTGCCAACCCGGGCCGGTTTCTAACCTGCGTCCTCCTGATCACCAGTCAGACGCGCATCCGACTTTGCTACAAAGGCCAGCTTATCATTTTATATGGTAAATTTACAAATATTTCTGCTGAAAAAATGTGAGCTGCTTTTTGAAATGCTGCTCACATTTTTTTCAACAAAAATACCACTGTATTAGATATTGTTCTAACTAGAACAGTTAAAAATTTGACTATAAACGAGCTCGTTTAATAAGCTAACGATGCTCTGAACAACTTCATGGGCCCTGAACATCTTCATTTAAACACCGGCAATATCTACGTCTTTGTACTTTTTCATCAAATCAATTGCAGTGCTCAGTCTGAACAGGGTACTTAAGCCCTGATAAAAGAAGCTACTTAATTTGTCGGGATTTTCTTTTAACCCATAAAATGCCAATCACGACAATTGTTGTCTGCTTTGCCATCTGCCGGTTACCTTGCAAACAATGTGGACCCAGATCAGACTGCTCCTGTAGGAGCACTCTGATCTGGGCCCACACTGTTTGCCTGTATGCAAAAATATTTTAAAAAGTTTGCAAAAAAGTCAGCAGACGACATTTTCAGTTGTAGTTTTTCTTGGTGTCTTAAAAAACTAGATGTATGTCACTCTTTTTGATTACCAATACCAGTATAATAATAACTATGAATTACGGAAAATAACAAATAACCGTTATTACACGGCTAAATCTGGAGAAAGCAGAGCAAAATCCTGAACAAATTAAATGCCAGAATGCCCATGACAATAGTCGAATTCTGTTCATTAGACAGTTTCATAGGAAGTTCTTGCATGAGTACATCATTCATTTATTAGCTGGAATCAAACAGCATCAAAGTACATGATTATGTTTCATCACAGGCCAATTTTAATATCATTAATACCTGCTAGAGACCTGCATTATATAAGCCAGGTCTCTAACACGTATATGAGCACTGAGCAGCAAAGACTAGGGCAAGACCGCGCATTTGCGCGGTCTTGCCCTTGTCTTTGCTGCTCATATAATGAATAGGCCTAGTGGAGGGCGCTTGGAGAAATAGATCGGACTGCATGGAACAGTGCTTCCACACAGAGTTGAAACTAACCGCACGCCAGTACTGGTAAACCACTTAGAATGTCTAAGCCTGCCCAGGCAAAGCGGTGCGAGTCGGCCCTTCATGCATATTTACCTATTGGCTTCATTCGGCAGCAGGGCTTAAGCCATCCTTAACATATCCCACGGCAAGAATAAAAGCAAAGTACTGACAGCACTTATATATTCAAGTCTCTGAATGAAGGCTAGAAAAATGGTCCTAAACAGGGACTTAGATTTTTTTTTTAACCCCAAAATTCTTGAAGGAAACCGTGTAGACCCTGATCAAAGGCTGTGGTCTGCAGCATCTCATCTGGTTCCACGATGTTTGCCAAAGCCAAGACGTAATTCTCGACTCCAGTCCAGATTCTACAGATAACCCTTTTGTGCAACACTCTGACCTCACAGTGATATGAATAACATTACGCAAACACGCCTATACAAATGAAGATTTTAAGATGAAAAATTGTGATATTTTTCTTATTTCTGCTCAAAATATAGATTGTGGGCACTCGTTAGAACCGCCTCATTGAGGCGGTTCTAACGAGTACCCACAATCTATATTTTAGAGCAGAAATAAGAAAAATAAGGTATACCCCCGGAAACCCCATTTTTACTATATAAAAGTGGGGTTGGAGGGGGTCAGTTTTCGTGATGATATGGATTTTACTACAGATCAGTGACAGTCAGGTGAACATCAACAACGAATATCAACAACGAAAAGCTACTATGCTTAGTAAATTTTGGTCGACTGACAAACAATTGACCCAAAAAGACAAAAGAGTGTGCCTATTTGCATTTTACATCCCACCAACAGCCAAGGTCATACAAAGAGGGGACCTTGGTTTCAAGACTCATCCGAAAGTCCAAAGAAGCCTGTGTTTGAGTGCATGTTTGAGTTTTACGTCTCACCAACAGCTAAGGTCATACGGAGACGGGGCCTCGGGCTAAAGACTCATCCAAAAGCCTGGAGAAGCCCGAGATCAATCCTGCGACCCCTGGTTTACAAGGCGAGTAGCGTAACCACTACACCACGGAGGCTTCTAGACCGAAGAAGCCCGGGATCGAATCTACGACCCCTGGTTTGTAAGGTATAATCACCACACCACAGAGACTTCTAAAAAAAATGTGAAAGCCTTGAATAAATTGATCCACGTCCTCTGTGAAGCTAAAAGCAACCTATTTTCGTACAACAATTACTTATTTTCTCTCTGATCAGGCAGAACAATTAAGAGCTTTTCATTCTAATTTCCAGACTCAACAGTAAAGTTAGACTGTTACCATGGAGACAGAATCTTGCTGATGTTTGTTATGACATCTTTACATTTTTCGGCCCATTGGGTGGATTGTTTGTCTATCAACCCAAAGTATTATATACAAAAGCTCTTATACTGCTGATGTCCATGTGACTACCACTGACCAATAAATGGAGAATACCAGGTTCGTGTCTTTTGATATCGAGTTCATCAGGCAAGGCTTCGAGAACGCTTGTAGAATCGCGAGGCTTGCTGAGCGATTCTACATGGGTTCTTGAAGCCGAGCCTGATAAACTTTGATATCAAATGACACGAATCTGGTATTCTATTTATCAGTTTATCCCCTTGTACACTCTTAAATTAACAATTTATGATCAGTTATTGATGGTCCTCAGTGCGTCCAAGCATTCTAGTGGTCGATATATTTAGTATCAGATGACCATATTTTCCTTTGATATTTTTTTTTCAAGTAATTTTTCTATTCTTTTTTTCCAGTAACAATAACATTTTTGTCATTTTTCCAGTAGTTCAGTTCATTCATTAAAGTGCAATGTCACATTGACGTGATATAGCTGTCTTGTCCTGAGATAGCACACCTTTATCAGGTCAGTACATTTCAATGCAATATACATAGGGGGTAACTGATAAATTTATAGTATAAACATATTTTATTGCAACATGATAAGCAATGGGGTTGGGCCACAAGTTCTCACAACATTAGTTACGGCCCTCATTGTATACTAGTGGACTCTTTCATTGCTATGTTGGACAAGTCCACTTGTCATATAAGGGGTTTCAGGCCTATTTTGACATTTATTTTGTTTTTGATGGAAAATTCTGTTAGCAAATTGTGCAGGCCCTGATCAGACGCAGCATTCTGTGGCATCTGATCTAGGCCTGCACTGTTTGCCAAGGTATCCTTTTAGGGGTTTCCCCGCATACAATGGGTTAACCCTCACTGATTAATAATCAACCAAAATCATTACTTTATATAACATATTGGTTCAACTGGCACAGTGTAGATTCTTCAGAAGCCTGACACTACACTGTTTGCAAAGATAGGAGATGACATGCTCAAGAGGATAAGGGTTGACCCTTAAGACGCTGACAAAAACTACATATGAAAATGTCGTCTGCTGACTCTTTTTGTAAACTTAAAAAAAATATTTTTGCATACAGGCAAACAGTGTGGATACAGGAGCAGTCTGATCTGGGCCCACACTGTTTGCAAAAATGACTTTTAAAGTAACAGACAGACGACAATTGTCGTGATTGGCATTCTATGGGTTAAACAAAAAGAGGATTCTGATCAGATGCCATGCTCTGTTGAACCAGAATTTGCCCTTAAGAAGCCATAAGATCAGTATCTACACTGTTTGTTTGTTTGTTTGTTTGATTTGAGGTTTAACGTCCCCGTCAACACTGTATAGGTCATTTTGGTGACGTTGCTTCCAATTTTGTGGGACTTTTACCCGACATTGAGATGAAATGACATCTCAAGCCCTGTCGTCCAATGAAACCAATAGGGTTTATAAGCATGGACGGTCCAACACGCACCGCTTTGCCTGGCAGGCTTAAATCCTCTAAGCGGTTTACCCGTACTCGTGTGCGGTCGGTTTCAGCTCTGCGTGGAAGCATTATGCAGCCCATCTATTTCATCAAGCCCCGATGGGCAGGGGCAGAATCTACAGTGTATGATATTCAGTTCGTGATTTCATAGGATTACGGAATACGTAACTTATATCAAGTAATCTAATTGGATGAAAGTCAGAAATGGGTGTGGCTAAATTAATTTATTCAGCAGAAAAGGATTTTTTAAACTACAAGAAGCCTCAGGATTCCAACAGCACTGTAACATAATACTAGCAGGCTAACCGCGGACTTTTTTCTGGTTCCCAGACTTCTGTTATTGATCGGTCCCAGATTTTCTCCCAATGTCTCAAAGCAAAACACAATTCTATTAGTCACATCTAGAGCAACAGCATTATATAATCAATTTGCACAATTGAAATTAGCCACCCTGTGGTGAAAAATGACAAAATAACATGATTAGGCCACAATGGCTCTGATCAGTCTGCACGTCTGTGCAGGTAGATCTGTGTAATTCCTGTTAAACCTCCAGATAGCATAACAAATACACCACAACCTCGTTATAACATGGTTTGTTATAACATGGTTTTGGATATAACACGGTTTCAAGATGGATCCCGAAAAATGTGTAGATCATATATAGAAAAATGACCCATAAATGGTCATTTTTCTATATAATCTATACATTTTTGTTTGGATATAACATGGTTGCTTAACTAACATGGTTTCTGCTTTGGACCCCAACAATAGTGTTATAAAGAGGTTTTTGTGTAATCTCAAACGTTCTTCACAAATGGATAATTTTTCCCTTTTCGGAAAATTTTGTAGGGACCATCACTTACATGAATGTTGTTCCTGCTTATGGAAGCGCAGCTTTTTAACCCATTTTGTACTGTAAACCCAAAACGGGTACCCTGGCAAACAGTGTAGGCCCAGATCAGACACTGCAGAATGCGGCATCTGATCGGGGCCTACACTATTTGCAAAAAGTTCAGCTAATTTCGAAATAAATTCTAAAGATAACACGTGTTACCCCTAAATTTCGAAACGGATTCTTGACAAATATAAGGAGGAAGATTCCATTTGGTACATAAAGGGTTATCCCATATTCTACTAAATGGAATGTTCTAAAACATGTATATACTTTTAAGTAGGAGTCTAATTCAAAATTTTGGGGTGTCAGGTAGTTATCTTTAAAATTTATTTGGCAATTCGAGGAACTTCTTGCAAACATTGAAGGCCCTGATCATAAGCATTCTATGGTGTCTGAACTGGGCCAGCACTGTTTACTAATGACATATTTTGTGCAGTATCTACCCGTATTGGGTCCCCCCCCTCTTGTTTGCAACGATGCATTTAACCCATTTAGTACCAGAAACCCCAAAACGGGTACCTTGGCAAACAGTGCACGCCCAGATCAGACGCTGCAGAACGCAGCGTCTGATCAGGGCCTCCACTGTTTGCTAAAAGTTCAGTCATTTTCCAAATAAAATTTGATGAAAACACAACCTGACACCCCTAAATTTTGGAATGGACTCCAGATATATATAAGGAGGAAGATTCCATGTGGTACTAAAAGGGTTAAAGTAACCGGCAGACAACAAAGCAGAAGACAACTGTCATGATTTGCATTCAGTGGGTTAGATGTAGGAGTGGTAAATGAGTGAGTGAGTGTTTGAGTTTTACATCTCACCAACAGCTAAGGTCATATGGAGATGGGACCTCGGTTTAATGACTCATCTGAAAGTTTAAGGAGTGGAAAATGAAACCTAAAATTTTGAAAACCGTGTACAAGAGCTTGAAGCACCAAGCAAAATGAAGCAGACAATGCTGACTAACAGACAAATTAACATGAAATGTCAAGCCTCACTTACTTTGAAAAATAATAACAATGATAATACAAGAGGGCCCAGAGGGCCCTGAATCGCTCACCTGAGTATCAGTGTCTCTAGTGCATTCTTGGCCCAAGGGCTATAATTTGAGCAAACTTGGTAGCGGTCCACTAGATGTAGCTTCATACCTAATATCAAAGATCTCAGAAAAGAAGATTTTTAAAAGAATTCCCTATATAAGCCTATATGTAAAAAAAGCGGGGACATTTTTGGCGCCAGGGCTATAATTTGACCAATCTCAGTAGAGGTCAACTAGATGAAGCTTTGCGCCAAATATCAAAAACCTGGGCATTCTGGTTTAAGACAAGAAGATTTTTAAAGGTTTTTTCGTATATAAGCCTATGTGAAACAACTGGGTCCTGGCACCGGGACATTTTTTGCCCCAAGACTATAATTTGAACAATCTTGGTAGAGGTCCATTAGATGAAGTTTCATACCAAATATCAAAGACCTAGCTGGGCCTTCTGGTTTCAGACAAGAAGATTTTTAAAGGTTTTCCCTATATAAGCCTATGTAAAATCAGTGGGCCCTGGAGTCAGTGGAGTGGGGGCATTTTTTGGAGCCAGGACTATAATTTGAACAATCTCAGTAGAGGTCCACTAGATAAAGCTTCACACCAAATATCAAAGACCAGGGCCTTCTGGTTTCAAGGTTTTTTCCTATATAAGCCTATGTAAAATTAGTGGGTCCCGGGGCGGGGATATCTTAATAGCCCCAAGGCTATAATTTGAACAATCTTGGTAGAGGTCCATTAGATGAAGCTTTATATCAAATATCAAAGACCTGGGACTTCTGGTTTCAGACAAGAAGATTTTTAAAGGTTTTCCCTATATAAGCCTATGTAAAACCAGTGGGCCCGGCGCTGGGGTATTTTTGGCCCCAGGTCTATAATTTGATTTCTTGGTAGAGGTCCACTAGATGAAGCTTCATGCCAAATATCAAAGACCTGGGACTTCTGGTTTCAGACAAGAAGATTTTTAAAGGTTTTCTCTATATACGCCTATGTGAAACCAGTGTGCCCCGGCGCGGGGGCATTTTTGGCCCTAAAACTATATTTTGAACAATCTTGGTAGAGGTCCACTGGATGAAGCTTCATACCAAATATCGAAGACCTGAACCTTCTGGTTCCAGACAAGAAGATTTTTAAAGGTTTTCCCTATATATAAGTCTATATAAAACTGGTGGGCCCCGGCGCGGTGGCATTTTTGGCCCCAGGGCTATAATTTGAACAATCTTGGTAGAGGTCCACTAGATGAAGCTTCATACCAAATATCAAAGACCTGGACCGTGCGGTTTCAGAGAAGGAGATTTTTTAAGTTTTCAGTAACAAAAATGTTATTTTTAGCTCCTGTGACCTAGATGTGCAACAGACCGGAACCATTTGAACAACTTTGAAAGGGGACCACCTAAGGATCATCCCTGTGAAGTTTGGTCAAAATCCGATCAGTGGTTTAGGAGGAGATGACGTTTGAAGAAAAAGTTAACAGATACACAGACGCATGCACGAGGGACGAAAAGTGATCACAAAAGCTCACCTTGTCACGAAGGGTGAGCGAAAAACATCCAGAAGAATTGCCAAGTCTAATTTTCTTTCAAACTGATGGCTGGAAAAATGATCCTGAACTGAGGCTTAACCCATTGCTATATGTTGGACAAGTCCATTTGTCATATAAGGGTTGTCTGGAGTAATTTTTTCATTTTTATTCTATTTTTGACAGAAAATTATGTTAGCAAATAGTGCAGGCCCTGATCAGATGGACAGTCCGACTGCACTGCTAAGCAGTTCACTGGTACTTGTGTGCAATCGGTTTCAGCTCTGGGTGGAAGCATCATGCAGCCCATCTATTTCTTTAAGCCCTGATGAGTGGGGTAGTTGTCAATGTAATCAGCCCTGGCTACTATGTAGCATAGAAATTTTTCAATTATTTTTTGCTTGACTTTGCATGAAATGATAAGCCTTCAAATACTTTGACAAAAGGAAAAAAAAGAATGTCACCTGCTGCAGAATTTTGCTTGGCATTAACCCTTTTTGTACCAAATGGAATCTTCCTCCTTATATAATATAGCAGAAGTCCATTTCAAAATTTAGGGTTGTCAGGTTGTGTTTCCTTCAAAATTAATTCGGAAAAAGGCTGATTTTTTGTTTTTGCAAACAGTGTAGGCCCTGATCAGACGCCGTATTCTGCGGCGCCTGATATGGGCCTGCACCGTTTTCCAGGGTACCCGTTTTGGGGTTTCTGGTACTAAATGGGTTAAAGTGGATAAACCCATTTAGTACTGGAAACCCCAAAACGGGTAGTTGGCAAACAGCGAAGGCCCAGATCAGATGCCGCAAAATGCCGCGTCTGATCAGGGCCTACACTGTTCGCAAAACTTTCAGCCAGTTTCCAAATAGATTTTGAAGAAAACACAACCTGACACCCCTAAATTTTGAATTGGATTCCTGCTATATTTATGAAGGAAGATTCCATTTTGGTACAAAAGGGGTTAAAATAATAGGTTAAAATTATGACACTAGATCTTTCTGCTATATGTCTGCCTGATTTATTCTATGCTTAATATCAAGAATTAACCCATATAAGATGCCAAGATGAACTGCATCTGAAAATGTTGTCTGTTTATGTCGTCTGCTACTATTCTTGCAAGCTTTTCAAACCTATTTTTGTATACAGGCAAACAGTGTAAACCCTGATCAGACTGCTCCTGTGGGTCCACACTGTTTGCAACAATGCCTTCATAAGTAACCATCGGAGAATAAAGCAGACAACAATTGTTGTGACTGGCATGTTAAGGGTTAAAAAGAGTGCAAGAAAGCAGTGATAATGCAAAGAACTAGTTCCATGACAGAAGACAGAACCAAATTCGAAAAAACGTCAAGGGTTCAAACACCTTTAGGACAATTAATTTTTTTTTTTAGACTACAGTGAATAATGGCTGTTTGAGCCTGCCCAGACTGCTCCTTAAACCCTAGCGGTTTCTTTTGGTGGAAGGCCTTGAGATGGCATTTCATCTCAATGTCGGTCAAAACCCCACACAAATTGGAAGCAACGTCTCCAAAATGACCAAAACAGTGTTGGCAGGGATGTAAAATCTCAACACACACAAATAAAAGAGCCATTGAGGTTTAACCCTATAATTAGCCTGCTGTTCACAACAACCCCTACCCTTGCAAACAGTGTAAATCCAGATCAGATGGCTTCTGTAGAAGCCATCTGATCAGGATCTACACTGTTTGTGATGCAGCTTGTGAATTGAACGAGTACAATATATCAAGTAATCTGATTGGCTGATAGCTGGTAATGGGTGTGGCTTAATATATTCAGCAGGATAGTGACAGATCAGGAGGCATCATGGGATCATTTATGGATTTTGTTTGTTTGCATTGAGGTTTAACGTCCCTGTCAACACTGTATAGGTCATTTTGAAGATGTTTGAAGATGTTTACTCAATTTTGTGGGACTTTTACCTGACACTGAGATGAAATCACACCTCAAGCCCTGTCGCCCAATGAAAAAACAGGGTTTATAAGCATGGATGATCCGATTCACAATGCTTTGCCTAGGCAGGCTTAGATCCTTTAAGCACTTTTCCTGGGCAGGCTTATACGTAAGCGGTGCCCATTCTTTTGCCAGAAACTGACGGGGGAAGGGAGAGTTTGACAAACAGATTATTGTACTTCTATATCGCTCCATGCTAATGGCAGGCGCGACAAAAAAAAATCACATTCTCTTCTTAAATAAAATACATGCATGTGGTTAAGGGGAATGGATACACCTTCAAGGGAGGCAACTGAGGAGAAAATTCTTTCCTTTAAGAGTAGACCCCTTTTTCCGCGGAATAGAGTTTACAGAAAAGCGAACAGGAAGTTCCGAAAGTTGTTTCTTTGAAAAATCATGGAAAAGTCTGTAAGATGTATCCATTCCCCTTAATTTGTGCATTAGAATAGCCTCATCACAACTAATGCTGAGTGAAATGGGACAAACAGCATGTCATCCACAGCCCTGAATTTCTTGTGATTTTTTTTTCTGCAGGGTGAGGGTGAAGGTTTGGATTTACTGCCCTTAACCCTTGACCTGCTGAATATTTATATATGCCACACCCACTACTGATTATCAACCAACCAGATTACTTGATGCAAATTATTGCAACAAATTCATGAGCTGAATGACAAACAATGAAGAAGCCATCTGATCTGGATCTTCATTGTTTGAAAGATAAGACATATCCGGGCTCAGCAGGACAAGGGTTAAAAGATTATTTCAATTCGATCAGTAATCGGAGGTGGGCGAAAACTAGAATACCTGGGTACTCAGAGAAAAACCACATGCAGAGGTTTATTTGTGATCTTGGTCTTATTTTTTATTTTTATTTTTTCATTGCCTTTATTTTATCAAATATGATTGAGCTGAATGGGTCAATTTGCCCTTATTGATCTTACGCTGAAATATAAGAACTGGTTTAACAAAAATGTCTCAGGAAATTTTCAAAGTTTAATTTTTCAAACTTCATACTTTTGAAAAGAAATGTCCTTATCGATACCCTGGCTTGACAAGATAAGATTGTATTGTGAAACATGATTAAATTATACATTTTCAACTCTTCAAATATTGACAAAAGTGAAGTTACAAATTCAAATCCAAACATTACAAATTAGAAGTAACTACACACTTCCCTCAAAGTTGTAAGAAAAAAAAATTAAAAACATAAAAAGAGCGCAAATTTTAACCCTTTCACCCCAAAGTCTCTGATGTGGACTCATCCACCTTTGAATAGGGATAGATCCATTGGTGTCAATACAGTGTATCCTGCTGTTCAAGAAAACCCATACATTTGCAAACAGTGTAGATCCAGAAGAAGCCATCTGATCAGGATCTACAGTGTTTGTCATTCAGTTTGTGAATTTGAACGAAAACATTATATCGTGTAATCTGATTGGCTGATAGTCAGAAATGGGTGTGTCTAATTAAAATATTCAGCAGGATAAGGTTAAAATCACTGACAGAATGGCAAATCTTGTGGATCATAATGATACAGCTCATAATGAGACTGTTTCATCTGGATCTGCATTGTTCGCATAGGTACCAGTATCGGTCAACAGGGTTGAAAGGGTTGTGGTTTCAAATTTTTGTTCACAACTGGGTTGACAGTCCTTGACTTTGAAGCACATGTACTTCTTGTAAAGAAATGATTAAAAAAAAATACTCACACACAAAACAAGAGGACCATTAAGTCCTGATCGATCCCCTGAGCCCTTTTATCCTCATTTGAGTGGCTATGATTTTTGGTATTGGTAAATAGGTCAAGGTCAACCTTGGGTCATTACTTATAAACTATTGTAGTATTTAGTCACGTAAAGCCGCACACGAACTTTCAAGGAATCTGGAGAAGAAGATTTTTAAAGTCTTGAGATATGGCCATGGCAGCCATTTTGGTCATGTGACCTGCACCGTTTGAACAAAGTTCCATTCCATTCATTGCCACATTGCAGCTGTATATGAAATTTAAGTTAATGGACATTGCTGACTGACCTTGACATATAACAGAATTCACAGTCATTCATACAGTTATTGACACCTACTCTCATTTCATAATCACAACCGATTTCGAAAAATACGTTTTTAATCCCTGTAAGTCTAATTCTGAAGCCTAATGGACTAAATTTGACCTTGTCCAAAGACAGGTCAAGATCAGCTTAGGGTCCTCAAGCTGCAAACAACGTGAGTTAACCCTTAAGACGCCGAGAAAAACCACATCTGAAATGTTGTCTGCTGAATTGTTTTGCAAACTTTTTAAAAATATTTTTGCATACAGGCAAACAGTCTGGGTCCAGATCAGACTGCTGTAGGAGCAGTCTGATCTGGGTCCACCCTGTTTGCAAAAAATTAATGTTAAGTAAACTGGCAGACGGCAAAGCAGACGACAGCTGTTGTGACTGGCATTTGATGGGTTAATCCCTCCTCAGCTATGAACAGAGATAAAATCAAAGCACTGACAGCACTGTTGTCTCTGAGCTAGGAAAATAGTTCTATTGCTGTATTTTATGCGAACAGTGTACTCATGTAGGGTCTGTTTCAGCTCTGTGTGGAAGCACCATACAGACCAATCTATTTCTCCAAGCTCTGATGGGCGGGGGCCCAGTGTAGGGTCTAACCAATTACATCACTGTCCAGGTTTTCGTCGAAGTCAGAATTAAACAAGAGGGCCATGATGGCCCTGGATCGCTCACCTGATACATACTGTTTTGTCTGTCTGTTTGCCAAGGGCTTTCCCGCATACAATGAATGAACATCTTACAACTTTAAAAGCTAATGTTTTAATATGAATTAAAATCAACAGCAAAAAATGCTGAACATTCATTATTCTAATACCAGCTATTCCTTGTAAATCAAATGCTCATTACCAGGATAATAATGTTCATTATTCAATGACAACGTAAGCTGCATCAGACATGTAAGTGTCTTCTTCACCTGCCAGACAAGACTGTACAATGTGCAGACTTGTCCGAGCCTTCAATATTGGCAAACATAATCAAGCAGACCAGTGGCATCAGGCCGTTAAGCTGTGCGTAAACTATTTTGAGCATCCTTTGACTACAGAATCCACCACAGACACTTTAACATGCATTGGTGTACATATATTAAGTCTCATTCTGCTGACCCAAAATGACAAGCAGCAACTCGTTAAAGAAACATAATATTGTCGTGAATGTGACACCAATCTGTCAGGACAAAATGACATTTCTTCATATCATGTTAGCCTAGACACATCGGAGTGTATCCGCTTCCAAAGACAAGGAACCGTCAGCCCATATCTAAAAGATCTGGACAAGAAGGTTTTGGTTTCAAGAATTTAATCACTGCATGCGGAAAACCCCTAAAGGAGTACCTTGGCACACCAAAGAATAATATATCTAAGCACAGGTGATGTCTATGCCAGTATGCTTTACTTCGACCTAATCTAGTATAGATTCAATCGAATGCAGTGCCAAATACAGCGCCGAATGCAGTGCAGTCTAAACAGTACAATATTCAGCAGTACTGGACACTGAATTGCAGTAAGCAACAATTTGTTATACTCGTGCCTTCAAGTTCATTCAAAACAAATCTTTTGTGACATTGCAAGGAACAAGTATGACAAGACCGACCCGAAAAACTGTGCGTTCATTAAGACTGATCACCCTGTGTACAATAACAATCAAACCAATCTGCCCAGACCCATCGTTTGTCCATCTTCGCACAGCCCGGAGACTATCAAAGGCTAGTGCGGCCAGCGAAGACTCTGATCACCCTGCGCGTATGCGCAGGCTGATCCGAGTCTTTGATGGCTGCACTGGTCTTATAACAGATTTTGGAGCTCTCGGGCTCATATAAATGTTGCAGTACAAATTCACAAAGGGTGTAAGATTTCTGAAATTTTATTTAACAGGTATAAGACACCTATCAAAGCAAGGTTGTTCATGTTGAACTGTCTTCGTTTCTTATGAGTGCAACCAATTGTTCGCATTGTAACTAAACACTTGTGGCTGGAAGCCTATAAAACCCACTGTTCAGTACCGAGGTTTTGTTTGCTTGTTCTGTTGTTTGTTTAAATTGGGGTTTAACGTCAACACTATTTAGGTCATTGCCTAAAATTAGACATTGCTTCCAATTTTGTGTGACTTTTACCATACATGAGGTGAAAAGACATCTCAAGCCCTGCCGCCCAATGAAACCTGTTCTGTTGTTTTGCATCCTTGTAAACAAGTACATGTATCACTATGGTCATGTTGGGATGGTCAGTAATTTTCCTGGTTAGGCTTATAGCTTCAATTCAAAGTATAGTGCATATTCTTGAAAACCGTAACACTAACAGCTAGTATAAATGTGAACATTAAGGGACATGCCTATGAGAATTGCTCCTGCTTTCTAGCAGCAGTGTTGTTTCAAAGAGAAGACTGGCAAGTAAATGGTTAATTTATAATGTTTTCCTCATCAGAAATCTTCAGAAAATTAAAGTCAGGATGACATTCCAATTGATGGGGCATACAGTGAAGACCCAAAGCAGATTGATCCTACAGGAGCAGTCCGATCTGGGCCCACACAGTTTGCCAGTCCATTGCCCATAGACCAAGCTGGGTATGATATTTTTGACAATTCTCCATAGAAACCTATGATGTGGGTATCGGCCCCCGCCCATTGGGGCTTGAAGAAATAGATGGGCTGCATGATGCTTCCATGCAGAGCTGAAACCGACCGCACACGAGTACTGGTAAACCGCTTAGAGGATCTAAGCCTGCCCAGGTAAAGCGGTGCGAGTCGGACCGCCGATGCTTATAGATCCTATTGGTTTCATTGGGCAACAGGGCTTGAGATGTCATTTCATCTCAATGTGGGGTAAATGTCCCACAAAATTGGAAGCAACCTCTCTAAACAGACCTATACAGTGTTGACAGGAACGTTAAACCTCAAATCAAACAAACAAACATGATGTGGGTAAAGGTTTATATGGAGAAACAAGAGGGCCCAGAGGGCCCTGGTTCGCTCACCTGATCCAATGTATAACAAGTGGGCCCCGGGCAGGGGCAATTTTGGCCCCAGGGCTATAATTTGAACAATCTTGGTAGAGGTCCACAAGATGAAGCTTCATATCGAATATGAAAGACCTGGGCTTTCTGGTTTCAGAAGATTTTAAAGGTTTACCCTGCATATAGAAGTCTATGTAAAACAAGAATTTCCCTATATAAGTCTATGTTAAACCAAAGGGCCCCGGAGCAGGGGCATTTTTGGCCCCAGGGCTATAATTTGAACAATCTTGGTAGAGGTCCACTAGCTGAAGCTTCATAACAAATATCAAAGACCTAAGCCTTGTGTTTCAGAGAAGATGATTTTTAAAGATTTTCCCTAATAAGTCTATGTAAAACCAAAGGGCCACATGGCGGAGGCATTTTTGGTCTCAGGGCTATAATTTGAACAAGCTTTATAGAGGTCCACTAGCTGAAGCTTCATAACAAATATCGAAGACCTAAGCCTTGTGGTTTCAAAGAAGAAGATTTTTCAAGATTTTCCCTATATACGTCTATGTAAAACCAAAAGGGCCCCGGAGCGGGGGCATTTTTGGCCCCAGGGCTATAATTTGAATAATCTTGGTAGAGGTCCACAAGATGAAGCTTCATACCAAATATCAAAGACCTGGGCCTTGCAGTTTCAGAGAAGAAGATTTTTCAAGATTTTCCCTATATAAGCCTATGTAAAACAAAAGGGCCCTGGTGCGGGAGCATTTTTGGCCCCAGCACTATAATTTGAACAATCTTGGAAGGGGTCCACTAGATGAAGCTTCATACCAAATATCAAAGACCTGGGCCTTGCGGTTTCAGAGAAGAAGATTTTTCAAGATTTTCCCTATATAAGCCCATGTAAAACCAAAGGGCCCCTGTGTGGGAGGCATTTTTAGTTCCAGCAATATAATTTGAACAATCTTGGTAGGGGTCCACTAGATGAAGCTTCATACCACATATCAAAGACCTGGGCCTTGCGGTTTCAGAGAAGAAGATTTTTAAAGATTTCCCTATATAAGCCTATGTAAAACAAAAGGGCCCTGGTGAGGAGGCATTTTTGGCCCCAGCACTATAATTTGAACAATTAATCTTGGTAGGGGTCCACTAGATGAAGCTTCATACCAAATATCAAAGACCTGGGCCTTGCGGTTTCAGAGAAGAAGATTTTTCAAGGTTTTCCCTATATAAGCCCATGTAAAACCAAAGGGCCCCCGTGCGGGGGCATTTTTAGATCCAGCACTATAATTTGAACAATCTTGGTAGGGGTCCACTAGATAAAGCTTCATACCAAATATCAAAGACCTGAACCTTGCGGTTTCAGAGAAGAAGATTTTTAAAGATTTTCCCCATATAAGCCCATGTAAAACCAAAGGGCCCCGTGCGGGGGCATTTTTTGCCCCAGCACTATAATTTGAACAATCTTAGTAGGGGTCCACTAGATGAAGCTTCATACCAAATATCAAAGACCTGGGCCTTGCGGTTTCAGAGAAGAAGATTTTTAAAGATTTTCCCTATATAAGCCCATGTAGAACCAAAGGGCCCCCGTGCGGGGGCATTTTTAGATCCAGCACTATAATTTGAACAATCTTGGTAGGGGACCACTAGATAAAGCTTCATACCAAATATCAAAGACCTGGGCCTTGCCGTTTCAGAGAAGAAGATTTTTCAAGATTTTCCCTATATAAGCCCATGTAAAACCAAAGGGCCCCATGCGGGGGGCATTTTTAACTCCAGCGCTATAATTTGAACAATCTTGGTAGGGGTCCACTAGATGAAGCTTCATACCAAATATCAAAGACCTGGGCCTTGCGGTTTCAGAGAAGAAGATTTTTCAAGATTTTCCCTATATAAGCCCATGTAAAACCAAAGGGCCCCCGTGCGGGGGCATTTTTGGCCCCAGCACTATAATTTGAACAATTTTGAAGCTTCATACCAAATATCGAAGACCTGGGCCTTGCGGTTTCAGAGAAGAAGATTTTTTAAGTTTGCGGTGAAAAAAATCTATTTTTGGCTACTGTGACCTATATGTGCAATGGACCGGAACCATTTGAACAACTTTGAAAGGGGACCACCTAAGGATCATTCCTGTGAAGTTTGGTCAAAATCCGATCAGTGGTTTAGGAGGAGATGTCGTTTGAAGAAAAGTTTACGGACGCACGCACGCACGGACGCATGCACGGACGCACGACGGACAAAAAGTGATCCCAAAAGCTCACCTTGTCACTACGTGACAGGTGAGCTAATAAGAAAATATTCAATCCTTCAATTATCACCCCACCTTATCAATGTTGATGTGTATAATAAGTGCCTGCTCACATTGTCAAACTCTGTCCAGTTCAGCACTGTGTATAGCTAGTGCAATTTGACATGAGACGGACCACCTCTATTACCAAACTTTCACATCCGACTGAATGCATATATTTTTCTTTGCCGCTTTCTGAAGAGGTCGATATTGTTATGAAATACATAGAGGAGGGTTAATGGGATGCCGAAAATGCACGAGAAGCTTACGAAAACCGTACATTGACTAATTTATTCTTTGCATAAAGGTCAGTCTCATGTCAAATTGCACCAGCTATAATGTGCGTGATCATGTGTGAAGTTCTGCACTATTAACCTTATCCTGTTGAATATATTAATTTGACCACATCCATTTCTCACAATCAACCAATCAATTTACTTTATGAAATGTATTTTGTTCAATTCACAAACTGAACATACAAGAGTAGAGTGCAGCTCCTGATCAGATGTAGATCTAGGGCTACGCTGTTATTCAGCTGGATAAGGTGTTAAGTTGGTCTCCACGTATCAGTATGACTAATAGTCACAACAATACAAAGTCGCTCCTTATTTTTTAATCATCCAACTAAGGGGGAGAGATGACTCTGATATGTCAATTTCAAACAACCGACTGAACCCCTAATAAATTTAAAGTTAACCCTTATCCCACTGTTCACGACAACCCCTATCTTTACAAACAGTGTAGATCCTGATCAGATGGCTTCTGAAAAAGCCATCAGATCAGGATCTACACTGTTTGTCTTTCAGTTTGTCAATTTGAATGAATAAATTTCTAAGGAAGATTCTATTCAGTTGAAAATGAAACAAATAAGTTTATTGTGTCAATGCCAAGAAAAACTCCATCTGAAAATGTCTCTTTATCTGCTTCCAAACTTTTAAAAATATTCTGAACGCACATAAACAGTGTAGCTCCTGATCAGACTGCTCACACTGTTTGCATCATCAAATCAGCAGATGACAACTGTTGCGACTGGCATCTTAAGGGTTAAGTTTTTGTGTGTTTTTCTTTTTTTTGGTTTTGTTTTCTGTACCAGGAAATTAATTATTAATCCTTAAAGTGCCAATTACAACTACAGATGACAATATTTTTTCTTGTTTTTCATATTTTTTACCAGCAGATGATTAGACTGAAAGCCTGACTTGATTTTCTCAAAATACTGACATTACGTAAACACGCCTATACAAATACACTGTAAATTTTACCACCGTAAAAATGAAAAATTTAAGATGAAAAATTGTGATAATTTTTCTTATTTCTGCTCAAAATATAGATTGTGGGTAATCGTTAGAAATGCCTCATTGAGGCGGTTCTAACGGGTACCCACAATCTATATTTTAGAGCACGATGAGTCGGTTCTACGTGTACCCACAATCTATATTTTGAGCAGAAATAAGAAAAAAAAAAGTTTACCCCTGTAAACATCAGTTTTACTTTATAAAAGTGGGGTTCAAAGGGGTCAAAATTATATGGACCCCGTCAAGCGATTTTGGTACTTATCGCCTATGCGAGCAGCAAAGTTTCAGGCAAGCCTCCGCATCTGCGCAGTCTCGCCAGAACCTTCGCTGCTCGCTCATACAAGCAGTGACTCAAGAGGACCCTTCAGACAGAAATCAATATCCCTGGCCCCTCTGAATGGCTGGGCATGCACAATTGAAATGTGTCATGACGGAATGCTCGAAGACACAAAATCGCTTGGCGGGGCTCAATATAGGTGTGTTTTCGTGATGATTGTAAAAAATAAGAAAGTCACCTGCGACATAAAACAGTCAAACGATAATGGCACAAAAACCTCAAACACTTACGGACCTTCAAAGTTTATTCGAGACATGGGTAATTTGAGTGGTTATCCTGCTGCATAATTAAGTTAGCCACTCCCAATTCTGACTTTGAACCAATCAGATTACTTGATTTAATTTACTCCTATAAATTCACAAACTGAATGTCAGATCTAGACAGAGTAGATCCTGATCAGATGGTTTCTCAAGAAACCATATGATCAGCATCCAGTTTGTCATGCAGATTATGAATTGAACAAAAATTTTATTAAGCAATGTGGTGTCTAAAAATAGCTGGATAAGTGACAAACAGTGTAGAACTTGAAGAGACATTCTGTGGCCTCTTATCTGGGTTTACACTGTTTTCTCAGGCCCATCTGTCCAAATACACATAAGGTAAGTACTTCATATTAATTATGCACAAACAATTTGCTAACCAGTTTTCTGCTGAATAAATTAATTTTTCATCATCAACCAATCAAATTACTCCTACAAGTTGTAATTAATTCCTACAAAGTTACCAACTAAATGACAAACAGTGAAGATCCAGATCAGATGGTTTCTCCACTGTTTCCAAAGGTAGAACACATCCAGGTTCAGCAGGACAAGAGTTAATGCCAGGAAACAGTGTAGATCCTGATCAGGGTTCGATCCCGGGCCGCGAAATACCAAAGTCGTTAAAAATGGTACTAGCTGCTCCTCGCTTGGCACTCAGATTTACAGGGTAGAGCTAGGACTGGTCGATCCAGTGTCAGGATAATGTGACTGGGTGTGGTATCATGTAATGTGTCTGGGACATGATACTTCAGTGAGGCAGCACTATAAACGTGAGCATTGAGCTCCCTGTCGCAACCAGACACCGTTGTGATATGACTGAAAAATTGTTGAAAGCGACGTTAAACCCGAATTCACACACACACACACACACACACATCCTGATCAGATGGCTTCTTAAGAAGCCATCTGATCAGGATCTACACTGTTTGTCATTCAGTTTGTGTATTTGAATGAATAAATTATATCAAGCAATTTGACTGGTCGATAACAGAAATGGGCGTGGCAAAGTTAATTTATTCATTATATGGTAGGTCAAGTGAACTTACCACACTGCCATCAATATCCCGACTGTTTGTCGTTCAGTTTGAGAATTCGAATGGATACATTATATCAAACAATTTGATTGGCTGATATCAGAAATGAGTGTGACAAAGTTAATTTATTCATTATATGGTAGGTAAAGGGTTAAATATAAGTGAACTGACCACACTGCCATCGATATCCGGACAAACATCAGAATCATTCAATTTGCATATTTGAATGGATACATAATATCAAACAATTTGATTAATTGATATCAGAAATGGGTGTGGCAAAGTTAATTTATTCATCATATGGTAGGTCAAGGGTTAAATGTAAGTGAACTTACCACACTGCCATCGATATCCACACTGTTTGTCATTCAGTTTGTATATTTGAATGGATACATTATATCAAGTAATTTGATTGGTTGATATCAGAAATGGGTATGACAAAGTTAATTTATTCATTATATGGTAGGTCAAGGGTTCAATGTAAGTGAATTTACCACACTGCCATAGATATCCAGACTGTTTGTCATTCAGTTTGTGTGATTAAATAGATACATTATATCAAGTAATTTGATTGGTTAATATCAGAAATGGGTGTGGCAAAGTTAATTTATTCGGTAGGTCAAGGGTTAAATATAAGCCAACATACCACACTGCCAGTGAACTGACCCTCTGCCATCGACATCCAGACAAACATCAGTAACATTCAGTTTGCATATTTGAATGGATACATAATATCAAACAATTTGATTGGTTGATATCAGAAATGGGAGTGGCAAAGTTAATTTATTCATCATATGGTAGGTCATGGGTTAAATGTAAGTGAACTTACCACACTGCCATCGATATCCACACTGTTTGTCATTCAGTTTGCATATTTGAATGGATAAATTATGTCAAGCAATTTGATTGGCTGATATCAGAAATGGGTGTGACAAAGTTAATTTATTCATTATATGGTAGGTCAAGGGTTAAATATAAGTGAACTTACCACACTGCCATCGATATCCAGACTATCATCAGTAACATTCAGTATGCCAGTATCTGAAACAGGAATTAAATATTTTATCATCAAGAATTAAATATTTTATCATGCCAGTATCTGAAACAGGAAGTAAATATTTTATCATGCCAGTATCTGAAACAAGAATTAAATATTTTATAAATTCTAACTCAAACCTTTGTCCTGTTGCACTGCATTTTGCTGATGCTGCTCTTACACTATGGCGAATATCCTTAGGAATATGAAAGTAAGAGAAAAATATGAGAAATTTGAAATTCGCGGCAAGATTGCCGAATTTGATACGATTGGTCAGAAGAAAAACTAAGAAAAAGTATAACCTTATGAATGTTTGCGAAAATTTTATGAATCCTTACCAATCCTTAAGAATTTCTTATGAAATTACGAATCAGTAATGACATTTTTTCAAATTCTTACGAATCCTTTCCGAATGTACAAATTTACTACAAAAACGCTGTTGCAAATCTTGCCAATGCTTATGAATGTCTTATGAATAAAACCAGTACACTGCGTGTGCTTGCCAATATTGTTTCTTAGGCAGTATTACGTCGGGATCCAGCATGACCTTTGTCATCTTTGTCTGCGTCTCAGTCTGCGCTGGAGTTGCCGCTGTTGTTGCCTTTGTTGTTCTCCCTGCAGAGCAACAACTGCATTGTGTTTCATAACAGCATGTTGGGTAACAAGCACGGCTGGTGTTGCCAGTTGCCTCGTCACAGCATCGGCCATTGTCAAACTAGAAATGTATATCTGACAAGGTGGATGACGTCTTTTATACCGTTGTGATGAACCCGCCTTTTGCGAATAAGTCATATTCGCATTTTAATTGCTAGGACAAGCAAATCATTTGTAAGCCAATCTTAATATTTGTAAGCCATTCTGAAGCATTTACAAGTACTCGCAATCGTTGGCAAGCCTTTCGCATACATTCGCAATTTATTCTCATAAAACTACAAAAACACTCTTATTCCATTCGCTTTATTCGCAATGGATTTGCAAGTATTCAAAACAGTTTGTCAACATTTTGCAAGGTATTAGTAAGGGAAAACCTCTGCGAATTCTTGCAAATGACTTACGATCAATGCAAATGTCTTGCCATCAATAAGAATGGCTTCCGATTGCTTATGAATATTTTGCGAAAACAATGAGAATACGCTTTTCTTGCGAATATTAGGAGCATGTTTCTAATATTCGTAACACCCCAAAATCGCCGGCGACTGCCTACGAACTCTTACCAATATCTGGCACTTACCTTACGATCATTACGAATTGGTGAAGAATGGCATTCGTAGGCTCATTCTCAAGTGCATTTGCCAGAGTGTAAGAGCACTATGACAGTGTCGATACAGATCAGGAGCCAGTTGTTTAACCTTTTTTGTACCAAATGGATTCCTCCTCCTTATATATAGCAGGAGTTCATTTCAAAATTCAGGGGTGTCAGGTTGTGGTTTCTTAAAAATTTATTTGGAAAGTGATTTATATTTTTGCAATAGTGTAGACCCTGATCAGACACCTTTAGGGGTTTCTGGTACTGACTGGGTTAAAACTAATAATGTCATTAGTTAACATATCGTTAAAACTTTGATAATTTAATATGGCATAATATTTTTGCTGAATAAATGTGAGCAGCTTTTGCAAATGCAAAAGCTGCTCACATTTTTTCAGAAAATATATCAAAATTTTAGAAATTGCACTTGCTAAAACAGTAAACATTTTGACCACTCAAGAGTTCATTAAGCTGACAGTGTTACTGTGCTTTGAAGAACTGGGCCCAGAACAGCAATTAACAATGTTCTGTTAAAGGGGAGTACATTGTTAGCCTACAATGCTGGTATTTCAATACTTATGTCATGTACAATAAAATTTTAACCTCACTATAATGCTTATTACTGGTCAGTTGTTTATCAATCAAACCCGGGTGCTTGGGTGTACATTACACAGACTTGTTAGGGCCCCCACCCATTGGGGCTTGAAGAAATAGATTGGGCTGCATGATGCTTCAAAGCAGAGTTGAAACCCACCGCACATGAGTACTGGTAAGCTGCTTAGAGGTTCTAAGCCTGCCATGCATATAAACGATATTGGTTTCATTGGGCTGCCGGCAAGGCTTGAGATGTCATTTCATCTCAATGTCGTGGAAAAAGTCCCACAACTTTGGAAGCAACATCTCCAAAATAACCTCTACAGTGTTGATGGGGACGTTAAACCTCAACTCAAATCAAATCAATCAACCCAGTGTCATAAAGCACAGTAGCTTTTCAATGCTGAAGTCCATGTGACTATTAATGACTTGTTGGAAATCCAGGTAAATGTTATTTATAGAAAATTCTATTCTTATTAATAAGAAGTCAGGTAGCTGGAATCATGTTTTTGGTTTGGCAAACAGTGTAGACCCATATCAGCAGCATATGATCAGGGTCTATACTGTTTGCTTACAGTGAGTGAGTGGGTGTTTTGAGTTTTACATCCCACCAACAGATAAGGTCATACGGAGACAGGACCTCGGTTTAAAGACTCATCCGAAAGTCTGGAGAAGCCCGGCATCGAACCTGCGACCCCTGGTTTACAAGGCGAGTAGCGTAACCACTACACCACGGAGGCTTCTAAGTTTTGCTTACAGTACAGTAATTTAAGGATTATATAACCCATTGTGTGCGGGGAAACCCCTAAAGGGGTACCTTGGCAAACAGTGCAGGCCCAGATCAGACGCCGCAGAACGCGGCGTCTGATCAGGGCCTGCACTATTTGCTAACTGAATTTTCCGTCAAATATAGAATAAAAACGAAAAAAAAAAAAAAAATAGCCTAGGCCTCACATCTCTATGACAAATGGTCTTGTCCAACATATAGCAATGGAAGAGTCCACTAGCATACAATGGGTTAACCCTTATCTTGCTGTTCACGACAACCCCTATCTTTGCAAACAGTGTAGATCCAGATCAGATGGCTTCTGAAGAAGCCATCTGATCAGGATCTACACTGTTTGGCATTCAGTTTATGAATTTGTAGCAATAAATTATATGAAGTAATTTGATTGGTTGATAGACAGAAATGGGTGTGGCTTAAATGAATATTCAGCAAGATAAGGGTTAAATAAAACATTCCTCGTTCAGAACCATTTTTCCAGCCTACACTCAGAGACAATTGACCCACCAGTGCTGTCAGTACTTTGGTCTATCATATCACTGGCAAATTGACGGCCCCCGCCCATAGGGGCTTGAAGAAATATATGGGCTGCATGATGCTTCCACGCAGAGCTGAATCCGGCCCACACACTAGTACTGGTAAACCGCTTAGAGGATCTAAGCCTGTCCAGGAACCGCGGTGCGAGGCGGACCGTCCATGCTTATAAACCCTATTGGTTTCATTGGGCGACAGAGCTTGAGATGTCATTTCATCTCAATGTCGGGTAAAAGTCCCACAAAATTGGAAGCAACATCTCCAAAATGACCTTTACAGTGTTGACGGGGACATTAAACCTCAAATCAAACAAACAAAACTGGCAAATTGATTAGAAGGTCTAAGTCTGCCCGATTCTCCAGACTTTCGGATCAGTCTTTAAACCGAGGTCCCGTCTCCATATGACTATAGCTGTTGGTGGGACATAAAACTCAAACACTCACTCTAAGTCTGCCCAGGAAAAGCGGATTCAGTAGGACTATTCCTTAAACCCTAGTTGTTTCTTTGGGTGGTAGGGCTTGAGATACCATTATCTCAATGTCAGATAAAAGTCCAAGCAACATCTCTAAAATCGCGTAAATAGTGTTGACGGGAACGTAAAATCTCAACAAAACATTTCTCCGCTGTTTCCAAAGGGTAGAACACATCCGGGCTCAGCATGACAAGAGTCAATGCCAGGAAAACAGTGTGGATCCAGATCAGATGGCTTCTGAAGAAGCCATCTGATCAGGATCTACACTGTTTGTCATTCAGTTTGCGTATTTGAATGGATACATCAATTGATGTCAATGTGTGACTCAAACTATTGATTCCAAGGTCAGAGACCCAGTCTCACTTCAGCCAGCATCATCAATATATTTCATCTTCTCTGAGAAATATTTCATTGATATTTGATCCTATCAGTACTTATTGCCAAAAAACATTTTGACATTCGCCCACAATAAACATTTACCCTTTCAACCATGTAGTCTATACAAAACAGGGCAGGCACATTTTCAAGTCGTGAAATAAATACCCCACTAAACCCCACTTTATATAGAGAGAACTGGGGTTTATGGGGGTTTACATTATAGTTCTTATTCTTACTCAAAGATATAGGTTGTGGGTATTCGTTAGAACCGCCTCAATGAGGCGGTTCTAACTAGCACCCAAAACCTATGTTTGCATTATAAACTAGAATCGCGCAGTCGATGGCACGCCATCGCATATCCCCACGCTTTTTTAAAGATACGCCACTATATAAGTTCTCAATTGCAACTCCCACCCAATCTTAACCCTTGTCCTGCTAATCCCAGATATGCCTTATCTTTGAAACAATGTAGATCCAGATCAGATGGCTTCTGACGAAGCCATCTGATCAGGATCTGCATTGTTTGCCAGTCAGATTGTGAATTTGTTGCAATAATTTGCATCAAATAATCTGATTGGTTGATAATCTGTAGTGGGAGTGGCATATATGAATATTCAGCAGGACAAGGGTTAAGATCAAAATTCTGAAAGTGTCATGCACTCCTCAGACCAAAGACCTATCATTTCCCAAAGTTTCATGTTTCTATCTGAAGGGCGTAGGAGGAGTTATCCGGTAATCGTTTAAAAAGGGGATATGGGGGTGAAAATCCAAGTTTTTGACCTCTGGTGACCTAAAACCTGACCCTAGGGGTCAAATTTTGATTGTTATGTATTCTACTCATTATGGCGTTCGGTTTGATATGTCACACGACCAGGTTCTGAAAACTTTGATTTTTTACCCCTGGGGCACCCCACCCCCTGGCCTGGCCCCTAGGGGTAGGATCAAAATTCCGAAAGTGTCATGCACTCCTCAGACCTAAGACCTATCAGTTCCCAAAGTTTCATGTTTCTATCTGAAAGGGCGTAGGAGGAGTTATCCGGTAATCGTTAAAAAGGGGGTTATGGGGATGAAAATCCAAGTTTTTGACCTCTGGTGACTTCAAACCTGACCCTAGGGGTCAAATTTTGATTGTTATGTATTCCACTCATTATGCCGTTCGATTTGATATGTCACATGACCAGATTCTGAAAAGTTTGATTTTTTACCCCCGGGGCACCCCACCCCCTGGCCTGGCCCCTAGGAGTAGGATCAAAATTCTGAAAGTGTCATGCACTCCTCAGACCAAAGACCTATCAGTTCCCAAAGTTTCATGTTTCTATCTGAAACGGCGTAGGAGGAGTTATCCGGTAATCGTTAAAAAGGGGTTATGGGGGTGAAAATCCTAGTTTTTGACCTCTGGTGACCTCAAACCTGACCCTAGGGGTCAAATTTTGATTGTTATGTATTCCACTCATTATGCCGTTTGATTTGATATGTCACACGACCAGATTCTGAAAACTTTGATTTTTTACCCCCAGGGCACCCCACCCCCTGGCCTGGCCCCTAGGGGTAGGATCAAAATTCCGAAAGTGTCATGCACTCCTCAGACCAAAGACCTATCAGTTCCCAAAGTTTTAAGTTTCTAGCTGTAAAAGTGTGGGAGGAGTTGTCTGGTAAGACGGACGGACGGACGTACGGACGTACGGACGTACGGACGACGAAGACAATTACAATATCCCCACTTTTTCTTCGAAAAGCGTGGGGATAATAAGAATAATATCATGGATTTTCATAAGTAGCCATTTTGGAGATGTGAAAAAATACACTGTTGTACGGGTGTGTTATCGTAATGGAGCCGTATCATCAGGATCTCTCATCAGCACCTACACTGTCTGTCACTTTGATAACAATTCTGACTAGACTTGTATAAGACTGGATGTGATCAAATATGAATATGGAAGATATTTAGTTTAATCCTTATCCTACTGTTCACAACAATCCCTACCTTTGCAAACAGTGTAGATCCAGATCAGATGGCTTCTGATCAAGATCTATACTGTTTGTCATTCAGTTTGTGAATTTGAATGAATACATTATATCAAAAAAATAGATATTTATCAAATGGTTTGATTGGATGATAGTCAGAAATGGGTGTGGCAAAATTAGTTTATTCAGCAGGACAAGGTTTAAACTTTTCCATTCATTGAAAAACAAGAAACATGTGTTTGTGAAACACGAACATGTCACTGGGCAAGGCCTTTTTTTTCAAAGTTGGTCACACATCAAGGTCAAGGTCACAGGTCAAAATTTTTTGCATGAATGTGAAGCAGTTGTCACAAGGAACCTACATCACAAATATGAATGCTCTATCTCAAATGGTTCAAAAGTACTGACCAACGTTAAAGTTGTCCACATACAAACAAACAGACAGGGACCACTATCGCTACCGGGTACATAAAAATGGTCAAATGTGTCCACATGACCAGTCTTGTTTAATTTTACTGTCTATTCAACAAGATGTCTATATTAACCCTAAATATTCGGACTCCTCAACTCCTTACCATACTTGTTCTAAAATTTGAAGAAAAACAAGATGTGTTTGTGAAACACAAATGCCCCTGGACAGCGCAAGGTGAAGGTCACGAGGTCAAAATTTATGGTACCTCTTGAAAGGTCTTGTGACAAGGAATGCACATGTGAAGTATGAAAGCTGTACCACTTACCATTCAAAAGTTATGCCCAATGTTAAAGTTTTTGCAGACGGACAAACGGACAAACGGACAAACAGACGGACAGACCAAAAACTATATGCCCCCCAGAATCTTAGATTCCGGGGGCATAAAAACAACAAAACATTTTACTGTAAAATCCTAAAAGTTCGGACACACTGAGAACTTGGTTCAATTCTCAAAAAAGTTTACCAAATTTGTTTCACAACCCAGCAAGGAGTTAAAAAGATGCAGACCCAATGACAAACAGTGTAGACCCTGATCAGACGGCTCCTTCAGGAGCCGTCTGATCTGGGTCTGCACTGTTTGTGTAGGCCTGTCTGTCCCAATACTTAGGATCATTACGGTACTTTAGTCTCATCTACTTTTGTTTTTCTGTGGAAATGTAAGCAGTTTCAGGCTGACATTTTATCTAATGGCAGTTTGACAATTAAAATGTTATGCCAGACATTGACAAATTAAAGGTTTTGCGTGGGCGGGATTACAAAACAAATAATATTTAAACAGTACTGTCACATCAGACAGGTCAGCTCATGGTCAGATTATCCACACACACGTTCACCTGCCCCCACCCACCCCCACCACCCACATACCAATCATGTCTAGTTAGATGTCAAATTGTCAAATTTAACCCTTATCTTGCTGTTCACGACAACCCCTATCTTTGCAAACAGTGTAGATCCAGATCAGATGGCTTCTGAAGAAGCCATCTGATCAGGATCTACACTGTTTGGCATTCAGTTTATGAATCATCAGCAATAAATTACATCAAGTAATTTGATTGGTTGATAGACAGAAATGGGTGTGGCTTAGATGAATATTCAGCAAGATAATGGTTAAACACATTTACCAAATGTATTCGGACAAACAGGCCTGATCGAGAAAACGATGCTGACCCACGGTGCTGACCCACATGAGATGCTGCAGAAAGTGGTGTCTCTTTAGAATCTCATTGTTTGCCAAGCATCCAGCTACCGTAATGACCCTAAGTATTGGGACAGCAAGGCCTAAGCAAACAGTGCAGACCCAGATCATACTGTGATCTACACTGTTTGCATTCTGCACCTTTGGGACTCCTTGCTCGATCATGAAACAAACTTGTTAAAATTTTAGGAGAATTACAGCAAGTCTTCAAGGTGACCAAATTTTTAGGATTTTTTAAGATTCTTTTAGACACAACTAGTAAATTGCTTTTGATCAAATTTTAGAACAAGTGAGGTGTCTTAAGGGGAATGGGAACACCTTCAGGGGAGGCAACTCCTGCAAAAGTATTTTTGTCTCCCATGTCAATGGGGGTCAACTCTTAAAGAAAAGAATTTGCTCCAGAAGAGCAAATTCTTTCCTTTAAGACTAGACCCCTTTTCCAGTGGGACAGGGCTTATAGGAAAGCGGACAGGAAGTCCCGAAAGTTATCTCCCTTTGAAAAATGGTGGAAAAATCTGCCAGGTGTTCCCATTCCCCTTAATACTAAGGGTAAATACGGCAACACTATCATCCCTTATCCTGTTAAATAATTAATTTAGCCACACCCATTTCTGACTTTGAACCAATCAGATTACTTGATGTAATTTATTTCTGCAAATTCACAAACTAAATGTCAAACAGTGTAGATCCTCATCAGATGGCTTCTTCATTGCTTGCAAAGGTAGGGGTTGTTATGAACAGCAGGATATGGGTTAAAATCTACAGTTGGTGTCCATACATACCAAACTTGTCAAATTCAACAAACAAGAGGTCCATGATGGACATTAATTGCTAACCTGAGTCAACATATATATACCATGGGAGGCCATCAGTTTCTATCTGCCATTTTGTTCAGAAAAGCAGAGCCATGTTAGCTATGTTAAAGCTTCAGAGGATATGTCACAGTTATGTGCCGGGCCAGCTACATTATTTTGAAATCCAGCCATCGACTTGTGGGACTGATGTCATATTTGGAGATCTTGTTCTCTAATTTTAGCTCTCAGTGGAATGAAACCATTTTAAAACATTAGCAATTTCAGTACAAATTTCCATTTAACACCCGGGTGTTTATTAGAATCGGTATCTTTCATGGGAAGTGGGGTATGTGGGCATTTGTCAGAGGCTACAGCTCCAGTTATCAAAGAATCCCAAAACGTACTGCATTTTCTCACAAATGGCTGCCATTTTGAAATATACAAAGTAACTGTGTGCTAGTGAAGCTAATTCTGTGGAAGACTATTGACATATTCCCATTCGTTCTTGCACTGCTGGAGAACCTACTGTGGAAGAATTCGACTGCTCAGCATAGAGATTTGATGTCTTTTCTTCCACAAATTAAGCATTTTAGTAATTGTACAAGGGCGAGTCAATAAAAAACAAGATGGCCCAATGGCCCTATATTGCTCACCTTTGTACCAGAAAGTTATTAGTGTAGGAGACCACTTGACATTGCTACACTAAAGATCTAAGCTCTGGGCGTTATAGCTTCAGGGAAGAAGATTTTTGAAGCTTTTTTTCCATTATAAGTCTATGGGAGTGAAGGGGCCCCTTGGCTTGGCCCATTTGGAACCCAGGGGCATGATTGGCAGGAATTATGTAGGTGACCACTTGCCGTTGCTACATGCTAAATATCTAAGCTCTGGACCCTGTGGTTTCAGAGAAGAAGATTTTTGAAGCTTTTTTCCATTATGAGTCTATGAGAGCTAAGAGGCCCCGGGGCGTGGCCCATTTGGACCCCAGGGGCATGAATGGCAGGATTTATGTAGGTGACCACTTGTCATTGCCACATGCTAAATATCTAAGCTCTGGGCCCTGTGGTTTCAAAGAAGAAGATTTTTGAAGCTTTTTCCATTATGAGTGTATGGGAACTTAGGGGCCCCGGGGCGTGGCCCATTTGGACCCTAGGGGCATGATTGGCAGGATTTATATAGGTGACCACTTGCCATTGCAACATGCTAAATATCTAAGCTCTGGGCCCTGTGGTTTCAGAGAAGATGTTTGAAACTTTTTTTTTCCATTATGGGTCTATGGAAGCTAAGGGGCCCAAGGGCTGGCCCGTTTGGACCCCAGGGGCATGATTGGCAGGAATTTTTTATGTAGGTCACCACATGCCGTTGCTACATGCCAAATATCTAAGCTCTGGGCCCTGTGGTTTCAGAGAAGGAGATATTTGTAGCTTTTTTCCATTATGAATCTATAGGAGCTAAGGGGCCCCGTGGCATGGCCCATTTGGACCCCAGGGGCATGATTGGCAGAAATTATGAAGGTGACCACATGCCCTTGCTACATGCCAAATATCTAAGCTCTGGGCCCTGTGGTTTCAGAAGATTTTTGAAGCTTTTTTCCATTATGAGTCTATGGGAGCAAAGGGGCCCCGGGGAGTGGCCCATTTGGACCACAGGGGCATGATTGGCAGGAATTATGTAGGTGACCACTTGCCGTTGCTACATGCTAAATATCTAAGCTCTGGGCCCTGTGGTTTCAGAGAAAAAGATTTTTGTATTTTTTTTTTTTCCATTATGAGTCAATGGGAGCTAAGGGCCCCCAGGGTGTGACCCATTTGGACCCCAGGATCATGATTGGCAAGATTTATATAGGTGACCACTTGCCATTGCTACATGCTAAATATCTCAGCTCTGGGCCAGGTGGTTTCAGAGAAGAAGCTTTTTGAAGCTTTTTTCCATTATGAGCCTATAGGAGCTAAGGGGCCCCAGGCCGTGGCCCATTTGGACCCTAGGGGCAAGATTGACAGGAATTATGTAGGTGACCACTTTCCATTGCAACATGTGAAATATCTAAGCTCTGGGCCCTGTGGTTTCAGAGAAGAAGATTTTTGAAGCTTTTTCCAATTATGAGTCTATGGGAGCGCAGGGGCCCCGGGGCCTGGCCCATTTGGACCCTAGGGGCATGATTAGCAGGAATTATTTAGGTCACAACTTGTCGTTGCTACATGCTAAATATCTGAGCCTTGGGCCCTGTGGTTTCAGAGAAGAAGATTTTTGAAACTTTTTTTCCACTACGAGTCTATAGGAGCTAAGGGGCCCTGGGGCGTGGCCCATTTGGACCCGAGGGGCATGATTGGCAGGATTTAAGTAGGTGACCACTTACCGTTGCTACATGCAAAATATCTCAGCTCTGGGCCTTGTGGTTTCAGAGAAGAAGCTTTTTTCCATTATGAGCCTATATGAGCTTAGGGGCCCCGGGGCATGGCCCGTTTGTGCCCCTGAGGCATGATTGGCAGGAATTATGTAGGTGACCACTTGCCGTTGCTACATACTAAATATCTATGTTCTGGGCCCTGTGGTTTCAGAGAAGTTGATTTTTGAAGCTTTTTTCCATTATGCGTCTATGGGAGCGAAGGGGCCCCAGGGCGTGGCCCATTTGGACCTCAGGGGCATGATTGGCAGGAATTATGTAGGTGACCACTTGTCATTGCTACATGCTAAATATCTAAGCTCTGGGCCCTGTGGTTTCAGAGAAGAAGATTTTTGAAACTTTTTTTCCATTATGAGTCTATAGGAGCTAAGGGGCCCCGGGGCTTGGCCAATTTGGACCCCAGGGGCATGATTGGCAGGAATTATGTAGGTGACCACTTGCCCTCTCTACAAGCTAAATACCTAAGCTCTGGGCCCTGTGGTTTCAGAGAAGAAGATTTTCTAACCTTTTTTCCATTAGGAGTCTATGGCAGCGAAGGGGCCCCGGGGCATGGCCCATTTGGAACCGAGGGGCATGATTGGCAGGAATTATGTAGGTGACCACTTGCTGTTGCTACATGCTAAATATCTAAGCTCTGGGCCCTGTGGTTTCAGAGAAGAAGATTTTTGAAGCTTTTTTTTTCCATTATGAGTCTATGGGAGCTAAGGGGCCCCCGGGTGTGGCCAATTTGGACCCCAGGGGCATGATTGGCAGGATTTACGTAGGTGACCACTTAACATTGTTACAAGCTAAATATCTAAGCTCTAGGCCCTGTGGTTTCAGAGAAGATTTTTTTAATTTTTCCCATTATAAGTCTATGGGAGCTATATGTTGCCATGGCAACCAGAATTCCAATCTGATCCGCCCAAAAACCTTATGCAGCCTTTCCCCCTACCTGATGATGCTTCACATGAAATTTGATCAAGATTGGCAATGGGGTATTAGAAATATACTTATTTGAAATTGTTTACGAACGCAGACGGACGGACGGATGCACGCATGGACGGACGACGGACAAAAAGTGATCACAAAAGCTCACCTCGTCCTTACGTGACAGGTGAGCTAAAAAACAGACTTATTTCTGGGTCAAAATTGCCCTCTAGAATGATACACTTGGGCCAATGCTGTTCCAGTGCCATCAGCCTAGAACTGAAGAAGCCAGGGTCCTCGTCTCCAACCCACTACTCAACTGCTGCCACGACTTCTTCGTTGGATCGGAAATGACATCCACGGATATCCTTTTTCAAGTTTGGGAATAGGAAATGGTCACTAAGAGTTAAGTTTGGAGAACAGGCGTGGTGTGGTATTATATCGTACCCTTTCAGCTCAACAGCATCCATTGCATTTTGCAAGTGTGGACTCTTGCATTGTCCTGTTCGCAAGAATGCCTTTGCAGAGTTTACCTCAGTGTTTTTCACAGATCGCAGATCTCAGTTGGTCGAGCAAATCTGCATAATAGGCACCTGTTATTGTACTTTTCCTTGCTAGAAAAGCCAACATAATAACGCCTTGTGCATCCCAAAATACTTGCCAGCAGAGGGTTGCGTTTTGAACTTCTTTGGCCTTGGAGATACTGGTGACTTTCAGTTTTATTCTCTCGCTCATAATAATGGACACAGGTCTCATCTACAGTAACCAGACATGAAAGAAAATCATCTTCCTTTGACCTAAACCACTTCAACAATGCACTGCATACTCAGATGCTCTGGTTGCCATTTGCTCGTCGCTAAGGGATTTGGGGACCCAACAGGCTGTTAGCTTGCACATAGTTACCCAAGCAATGATGCCAATCATCATGTTAAATTGTTGAAATAGTACCATGTGACATGTGTAATGCATTTGCTATTTCTTCCACCTTAATTTGCCTATCAGAGTACACCATATCTCGTAATTTGTTACACATTTCTTCATCAGTGGCATCTGATGGGCATCCAGACCTGGTTTGTCTTCTAAAGACATTCTACCACATTTGAATTCCCCAACCCAGAATTTAACTTGAGCATATGATAGACCCATAAACTTTGGTCAACTCGCAATGTATTTCCTGACCTGTTTTCCCTTTCAAATACAAGTACCGAATTACAGAACAGTACCCAACTTTTGACGAAAAGCTTGCTTTTGCATCGCTAGACATGTATGATGTTCAATATCCTATGAGTGAATGACACAATATGGTTGCAACTTTGCACTCATGCCTAAAACATCTATTGAAACAAGGCATGGAAATCTTGGTTGTCTCGGTCAATTGGAAATGGTATAGCCTGCTTACTTTTTGACTTGCTCAAATATTAATTCATACAATAATTAACTAGAAATTTATTTAAGCATTTTGCTTCATAATTTGATAGTTTTGGAAAACGCTTTCACTAATGATTAGACATTTTCATGGCTGTAAACTCACTCGTGCGGCAGGGCAATTTTAAAAGCTGGAAACAGTTTTCACTCTTCCTTACCGACAAACATCTCGTAAATACTAGCAGACGAGTGTAAATTTCCAGCCCTGCAAATCTGGAATCTTACTGCAAAAAGGTATGACTAATTATTTTTCAATATTTATTAGAAGCTCCTGGTTTTTTTTTGTTTATTTTAGGAAAATTGCTGAAAAATCGGCAATTTTTGCGTTCAAATTGGAGGATGGGTGTTTATTAGAGCATTGTCTTTTGATAGAATTTTTATGATTATTTCGATATCAATTGGGCCCCATCAAGCGATTTTGGTACTTATCGCCTATGCGAGCAGCGAAGGTTCAGGCGAGCCTGGGCATCCGCGCAGTCTCGCCAGAACCTTCGCTGCTCACTCATACAAGCAGTGAATCAAGAGGAACCTTCAGACAGAAAGCCATATCCCCAGCCCCTCTGAATGGCTGGGCATGCGCAGTTAAAATTTGTCATGACGGAATGCTCGAAGACACAAATTCGCTTGGCGGGGCTTAATTGGATGCCCAGTATGGCATTATATACATGACACCGTCACCTCACTCAACTCTGCCGCCGCCCATCAAGGCTTAATGAAATAGATGGGCTCCATGATGCTTCCAAACAGAGTGGAAACCAACCGCACATGAGTAATGGTAAACCAGTTAGAGAACCTAAGCCTGCCAGGCATGAGACTGGAAGACTGCTGAAAAAAACTGAAACCTGAGTGAAAAAATCTGAAACCCTTATTACCCCTTCAAAAATGTCATTTCTACAACTTTCAGACAAAAATAAGTTACTTTGAAAAACACATTTTAAAACAAAGAAATCTGAAATCTGCTAAAAATCTGAAAAGTCTCATGCCTGGCCTGCCCAGGCAAAGTTGTTCCAGTCGGTCAGTCCATGCAATTAAGCCCTATTGGTTTCATTTGGTGGCAGGGCAAAAAGCCCACGAAATTGGAAGCAATGTCTCCAAAATGACCTATATAGTATTGACGGGGATGTAAAACCTAAAAAAACAAGATGTGTTTGTGAAACACGAATATGTCCCCGGGCATGGTCATTTTTTTTTCAAAGTTGGTCACAGTTCAAAGTCAAGGTCACAGGTCAAGATTTTTGGTTTGAGTAGGAAGCCCTTGGCACAAGGAACTTACATGCCAAATATGAAGGCTCTATCTTAAACAGTTCAAAAGTTATGAACAATAATATTTTTTTCTTTAAAGAAGGTCATAGGTCAATGTCACAGGTCAAAAAATTTTGCAGCTCTTGCCACAAGGAACCTACATGCCAAATATGAAGGCTCTATCTTAAACGATTCGAAAGTTATGAACAATTTTGTTTGCTCTTTTAAGTAGGTCAAAGGTCAACGTCATGGTAAAAAAAATTTACATGAATGTAAAGCTCTTATCATGAGGAACCTACATGTCAAATAAGAAGGCCCTATCCCAAACGGTTTGAAAGTTATGACCAAAATGTTATTTTTTTCTTTTAAGTATGTCAAAGGTCAAGGTCATTCATGCAAAATTTTTTGCATGAATGTAAAGCTCTTCTTACAAGGAACCTACATGCCAAATATGAAGGCTGTATCTCAAACGGTTCAAAAGTTATGACCAATTTTAACTTTTTCTTTTATGTAGGTCAAAGGTCAAGGTCACAGGTCAAAATTTTTGTGTGAATGTAAAGCTCTAGTCACAAGAAACCTACACGCAAAATATGAAGGCTGCATCTCATATGGTTCAAAAGTTATGACCAAAATGTTATTTTTTTATTTTAAGTAGGTCAAAGGTCAAGGTCACAGGTCAAAATTTTTTGCATGAATGTTAAGCTTTTGTCACAAGGAACATATATACCAAATATGACGGCTGTATCTCAAGCGGTTCAAAAGTTACGACCAATGTTATTTTTTTCTTTTAAGTAGGTCAAAGGTCAAGGTAAAGGTCACAGGTCAAATTTTTTTGTGTGAATGTAAAGCTCTTGTCACAAGGAACCTACATGCAAAATATGAAGGCTGTATCTCAAATGGTTCAAAAGTTATGATCAAAATGTTATTTTTTATTTTAAGTAGGTCAAAGGTCAAGGTTGAGGATTCAGGTCAAAATTTTTTGCATGAATGTAAAGCTTTTGTCACAAGGAACATACATGCCAAATATGAAGGCTGTATCTCAAGCGGTTCAGAAGTTATGACCAATGTTTTTTTTTCTTTAAAGTAGGTCAAAGGTCATGGTCAAGGTCACAGGTCAAATTTTTTGGAATGAATGTGAAGCTCTTGTCACAAGGAACCTTCATGCCAAATATGAATACTCTATCTCCAATGGTTCAAAAGTTATGGCCAACGTTAAAGTTGTCAACGTAAAAACCAACCAACAAACAAGCAAACCAACAAACAGACAGGGCAAAAACAATATGTCCCCGCTATCAGGGACATAAAAACCCTCACTCAACCTACCCAGCCTATGCCATTGAGGCACATATGAAATACTGTATTTACCTATCCACACTTTCGTGGGCAGGAAGCGGTTAACCAGTACAGTGCACATTCTTTCCCCAGAAACTGACAATTGCCCTTCTTGAATCAGCAGAAGGGAGAGAATGACCGTAGAAAATATTTCATGATCAATCTCTACAAAAAATGAAAATGACATCTGCTGATATTATGACTGGTACATTAAGGATTATTGATTGATTGTGTTCAGGTTTTACGACACATCAACCCTTGATGGTCATTTTGTGTCTTCTCACAGAGAAAGGGAGAAAAAGAGATAGAAAAGATAGATGAGACGAAAGAAAAGGGACAGGGGAGAAAGAAGAAAAAAATAAAAGTGAAGAAACAGGAGAAATGACAGCTTCCTCTCCCCCCCTCCAATCCACCCCCCACCCCCACCCCACCCCTCTTCCCATGCCTGCTGCAAGGCCAGTAAAGCCTTGACAAGCTGTATGCCAGTATCAGTTGGACGCACTGGTGACTTAAAGGGAATGGGAACACCTGGCAGATTTTTCCACCATTTTTCAAAGGGAGACAACTTTCTTAACTTCCTGTTCTCTTTTCTATAAGCACTGTCCCACTGGAAAAGGGATCAACTCTTAAAGGAAAGAATTTGCTCCTTAGGAGCAAATTCTTTCCTTTAAGAGTTGACCCCTAAGGACATGGGAGACAAAAATGCTTTTGCAGGAGTTGCCTCTCATGAAGGGGTAACCCATTCCCCATAAGAATATATTTTGTTTGTTTGTTTGAATTGAGGTTTAACGTCCTCATCAACATTTTTAGCTCATTTTGGAGATGTTGTTTCCAATTTTGTGGGACATTTACCCGGCATTGAGATGAAATGACATCTCAAGCCCTGTCACCCAATGAAATCTAAAGGCTTATATGATATTGGCTTACAGTTGGACAAGACCTGCTGTCCTTTGAATTGAGGTTTTACGTACCCATCAACACTATTTAGCTCATAAGGAGCCATTGCTTCCAAGATAAAATGACATCTCAAGCCCAGCCACCCAATGAAACCAAAAGGTTTATATGCATTGGACAGTCTGACTCACATTACTGCCTGGGCAAGCTTAGTCCTTCTAAGCAGTTTACCAGTACTCATGAAAGGAAAGTTTCAGCTCAGCGTATAAGCATCATGCAGTCCATTCTAAGAATGTAATAATTTACAAGACTTGATTGATTGGTTGATTAATTTGAGTTAAACGACACGTCAACCATTGTGGGTCACTTGGTGTTGTCTCCAAGAGAAAGGGAGAAAAAGAAAGCAGAGATAGTAGGTTTGATGAGAGTGAGGGACAGACGAGAAAGAGGAAAATGAATGAACTATACATGTATATCATATATACAGTCGAACTTCAATGGCTCGAACACCTTTGGGACCTCGAAAATCTGTTTGAGACAGGGGTAGTTCGAGCCACTGAGGTTACTGTCAGGCGGCATAACGAGATTCTTTAAGTCATCTTTTCTGTGTTCCTCATCGAGGCGATTCTAATGAGTACACAAGCATACATTTGCAAGATAAAAGACTAAAATCTCCTTAATCATCCCCCACTATTTCTTATGTAGAGGATTTAGCTAGGGACTCAAGAATGGGTTCGACACATCCATGGTAAACGAGCCATCGGTGTTCGAGCCATCAAAGTTCTACTGTACCAGCATGTGTATAAATCCTTATCCTACTGAATGCACAACCATTTATGACTATCAACCAATCAAAATTCTTGATACAATGTATTCATTCAATTCACAAACTGCATGATAAGCAGGGTAGATCTTGATCAGATGGCCATCTGATCTGGATCTACTGCTTGCAATGGTAGAGATTGTTGTTTCAGCACAATACGTGTTAACCCTTAAGACGTCGGGAAAATCTACATCTGAAAATGATGTTTGCTTATGCATGTCATTCTATTGAATCTTCTTGCAAACTTTTTAAAAATATTTTGGCATACAGGTAAACAGTGTGAACCCAGATCAGACTGCTCCTAGAGGATCTAGGAGCAGTCTGATATGGGTCCACACAGTTTGCAAAAATGAGATTTAAAGTAACCGGCAGACGACGAAGCAGCTCTAACAGATTTTGTGCCAATATTTTGATCTGGAATGTCAATGCACCTGCAATCTTAGTAAACTGGGGAAAATGCCATCAAATGACCTTGACTTCTGACATTCATAGACATTCATACTGCACCAACTCTCATGTCATAAAGCACTATATAGTTTAAAAAATTACCATTTTCCCATTCAAAAACCTAAGGGACCAAATTTGACCTATTGTCAACTGGTAGTGCTCAGTCACCCAAAGCTACATAAAAAGTTTCAAGAAAATTGGCCTAGCACTTCCTGAGATTTTTTACAAGTTTTTACCATATTTGAGCATGGCAGCCATCTTGGTCATGTGACCTGGACCATTCAATCAAGATTCATTCCCCAATTGTCAGAGGGTGGCATATGAAATTAAACTGGAATTGGCCGTTTAAGGAAAAAATGTCCTTTGAAAGTACCTGCAATCCAAATGAACTTGGGTTAAGGTCTTTGAATGACCTTAGCCTTTTGTATTCACAGGCATTTATTTTGTACCTACCCTCATGTCATATTCCACAATACGTAGTTTTTGAAAAATGCAATGTTTTACCTTTTCCCCACTGAAAAGCCTTAGGAACAACATTTGACCTTGCTGTAAAATAAGTCAAGGTCAGCCTGGGGTTATCACTTGAACAAACTTGGTAGAACTCAAGTCACCTTTTGCTGCATACCAAGTTACAAGGCAATCAGCTCAGTGGTTCTGGAGAACAAGATTTATAACATACATGTGATATTTTCTTGGACCCAAATAGGGAGATTTTGATTTTCAGATAGGGAGATTGGGGTCCCAAATCGGGAGATTTTTCCGCGGTAAAAAGTGATGTTATTTTTGGTTAAAATTTACCTCTGAAGCACTTTTCACCCATAACATGCCAACACGACAATTGTTGTCTGCTTTGTCATCTGCATTAAAAATCTTTTTTGAAAACAGTGTGGGCCCAGATCAGACTGCAGAGCATTCTGATGACGGTCCACACTGTTTGCCTTTCTGCAAAAATGTGTTATAAAACCTTGGAAAAAGAAAGCAGCAGACGACAAACTTCCATTTTGTATTTTAATAGAGAGACAATTTCTCGGAAGAACGATCAAAGAACAAGCACTGACCAATAGATCGGTGTTAAATACCCACCTAGCACCTGGCAGAAAAAAACAACGTTCAGAATACCCGCATGGCAAAAAATTACTCATACTCTTAAATCCCTTCTCTTATCATCCCCAAAACGTGCCTCGGAACTTAGTCGGAACTAATAAGCATGCATGATTTTTATTGATTTAACTTGGGGGCATATTTTTTTCATAAAAGATCCATTAAAAACACGGCAAAAATATTTTTTCTCGCAAGCTAAAAATGAAACAGGTTTGAATAGAAAATTTCACCGGTTCTATGTTTATTTATAAATGAAAAACTACATACAGATGCTTAGAAAATACCAGCGTCTGCTCTGCTCTGTTTTGGCGGGAAAAATATTTAGCGCGTTCACCTGTCAAAGGCCAAAAAGCATGCAGGAATTTTCATTGGTGTCACGTGGGGCATATTTCTTTCTTCCGTTAAAAACGGCAAAAATATTTTTCCCGGGTTTAAATAGAAAATGTCACTAAGTAATTACCCAGTTCTGTTTAATAAAAGAATAACGGTTTACAGACGTGTAGAAAAAAAAAACAGCGTCTGCTTTGCTCTGTTTTGGCGGGAATAATATTTAGCGTCTACACATGTCAATTACAAAGGGATTAAATAAGCTACAACTGGTATATCTTGATTGACTAGTTTTCACACCTTGTCACATTGTTAATTGTCGGCTTATCAATAAGGCCCGCCTCGGGTGTAAACGGTTTAATAGCGTTGGCAACTTGAGCAAATCGGCGATCAGTAATAAATGTATGCAAACATCACATTTCTTCCTTATTGAATTTCTCGCTTTTTATCACATTTTTGCGGCTTGTTTGCGGGTTGCATTTTAATAATTGTATTTACCGGTACGTTCTTTTCATATTGCGATATTATACTTGTGCAGGTGTGTATTGCAATTTACCTGCATACCGCCTTGCGTAAATACACTGACGGTATTTTACAGTGGTTAACACTAAATTGGTCGGTCGGCGGAAAACTACTATAGGAAAATTGTTGTGTCGGGAGATTAGGGCCGTCGGACGGGAGACCGGGAGATGGGGTTCGAAATCGGGATATCCCGACGAAATCGGGAGATATCACATGTATGTTATAAGGTTTTTATCAATCATTTTGGCATGGTGGCCATCTTGATCATGTGACCTGGTTGATTCAAACAAATTTTTCTACCCCCAAAGTCAGAAAGCTGCATATAAAATCTAAACAAAATTGGCCCAGTGGTTTCAGAGAAAATGTTTTTGAAATGTCAACGGACCTGCAATCCAAGAGACCTTGGGCAAAGGTGGCCAAATGACCTTGACCTTTAGCATTCATAGACATTCATTTTGAACATATTCTCTTGTCATAGACAACAATATTTTTCGAACAATGTATTGTTTAACCTTTTCCCCATTGAAAAGCCTACGAAACTATTATGACCTTGAAGGTCAAGGTCATCCTAGGGTCACTGTCTTTGCAAACACGGTAGTACTCAATCACTCCATTCTACATACAAGTACCAAGTTTCAAGACAATCAGCCCATTGAGGAGAAGATTTTTTAAGTTTTTACCATATAAAAAGAGCATGTATAAAAATAAATGAATGGGCATAATTATGTTAATAAATTGCCATAAGAGCCACAACCATGAACTGTGTCCTATTAAATATACAATGTTAACCCATATAATTATGTCTAGAATCCCATAAAATGAATACCCGCTAGAAGTTTAGCACCAGATCATATGCTGCATCTGATCAGGATTTGCAATGCATGCAAAAAATGCTGGAACTTTTAACAAAACAATCAAAGCTCCTCTAAAAATGGAAAGGGTCCTTTAAAAGCTACTACATTCGAGATTCTATTTGTCATATACCAGACTGACTAATCATGTTTTACTACTACTTCATCTGTCAGTCTGAAAAATGTACACATTGACCTCCACATACACAACTGTTTGGGTTCAAAGACCCATGTCATGTTAACATAACCACAATTTTCCTGGGCAGGCTTCAGTCAGTGGCTGACATCCATCCATAAAGCCCCGGTCCCACAGACCTTGGGACTGCGATGCGACCTCTCTGCAACTGATTTCGTTGCAACTCGCCCGCGACCTTTGCAACTGTTGCAACTAAATTTGCTCTGAAAATGTGATTGCCGACCCGTCGCCGACTAATCGGCGACCGGTTGCCGAATAATTGGAGATTATTGTTGACCAAAGTCGGCGATTGATCAGCGACTTGTCGCCGAAGAATTGCCGTATGATCGGCGACTGACTTGCAACAAGTGAAACATGATCAGGGACTAGTCGGCGATCAATCGACGACTCTTCAGAGACTGGATAAAACCGATCGGCGACTTGTCTGAGACTGTTTTGCGTTTTTTTTTTTTTAGACAGACAAAAATTAACTAAATTTTCGACTGCTGAGAGTCTTCTCTGGGCTGCTGCAAGTCTTCGTCATCCGAAATTGGTGTCCGAGCCTTGCCTCCCATTTTTTTCGGCTGCGCCGCCGTTTTCTTTTGGCCGCCTCTCCGAACCATGTTGCCTCTTTGAAAGCTGTCGTCGAAATGATGCTAGGATGTTAACAGTGTTTTTATTGTAGGTGGCGCTTTAATCGTTCGGTGGTTTTAACACCTTTTTACAGCTTGTCGGCGACCAGTTGCAGATCAATCGCCTACTTATCAGTGATCAATCTCCGATCGATCGCCGACCCATCGCAGAACAGTTGCCGACCGATCGCCGATAGGTCGTGGATCGATCACGGATCAGTCTCCGATAAGTTGCAAAAAGGTTGCTAGAATTTACAGCCAAATTTGCATAAATTTGGTCATGGATCGATCGGTGACTGTTCGGCGATCAATCGGAGATTGGTCTGCGACGTCTAGAAAACCATTGCAACTAGTCTGCGATCAAAATCAGTCACAGCCAGTCTTTTGTGCATGCGACCTACCCGCGACCTTGCTGCAACCTTTATGAAACCTCTCTGCGACTTCTGCAACCGCTCCGCGATTGCCATTTTTTTTAGTCACTGAGAGGTCGCATTGGAGTTGCAAGCTCTGTTGGACCGGGCCTTTAAGCTGTGTACTCTATTCAGAGACAGAATATGGCATCTCATCAGATTGTACACTGTTTGCCATTCATTCATCTCAAAGCTCCCGCCCATCGGGGCTTGAAGAAATAGATGTGCTGCAAGATGCTTCCACGCAGAGCTGAAACCAACCACACACGAGTACTGGTAAATAGCTTAGAGGATGGCAAAGCAGTGTGAGTTGGACCGTCCATGTTTATAAATCCTTTTCGTTTCATTGGGCGGCAGGGCTTGAGACGTCATTTCATTTCAATCTCAGGTAAAAGTGCCACAAAATTGGAAGCAACATCTCCAAAAAGACCTATAATGTGTTGACGGGGATGTTAAACCTCAAATCAAACAAACAAGAGGGCCCAGAGGGCCCTGGTTCGCTCACCTGATCCAATGTATAACAAGTGGGCCCCGGGCAGGGTCAATTTTGGCCCCAGGGCTATAATTTGAACAATCTTGGTAGAGGTCCACAAGATGAAGCTAAATATGAAAGACCTGAGCTTTCTGGTTTCAGAGAAGAAGATTTTAAAGGTTTACCCTGCATATAGAAGTCTATGTAAAACAAGATTTTCCCTATATAAGTCTATGTTAAACCAAAGGGCCCCGGAGCAGGGGCATTTTTGGCCCCAGGGCTATAATTTGAACAATCTTGGTAGAGGTCCACTAGCTGAAGCTTCATAACAAATATCAAAGACCTAAGCCTTGTGTTTCAGAGAAGATGATTTTTAAAGATTTTCCCTAAATAAGTCTATGTAAAACCAAAGGGCCACATGGCGGAGGCATTTTTGGTCTCAGGGCTATAATTTGAACAATCTTTATAGATGTCCACTAGCTGAAGCTTCATAACAAATATCGAACACCTAAGCCTTGTGGTTTCAAAGAAGAAGATTTTTCAAGATTTTCCCTAAATACGTCTATGTAAAACCAAAGGGCCCCGGAGCAGGGGCATTTTTGGCCCCAGGGCTATAATTTGAACAATCTGGTAGAGGCCCACAAGATGAAGCTTCATACCAAATATCAAAGACCTGGGCCTTGTAGTTTCAGAGAAGAAGATTTTTCAATATTTTCCCTATATAAGCCTATGTAAAACAAAAGGGCCCCTCTGCGGGGGCATTTTTTGCCCCAGCACTATAATTTGAATAATCTTGGTAGGGGTCCACTAGATGAAGCTTCATACTAAATATCAAAGACCTGGGCCTTGCGGTTTCAGAGAAGAAGATTTTTCAAGATTTCCCCTATATAAGCCCATGTAAAACCAAAGGGCCCCCGTGTGGGGGGCATTTTTAGCTCCAGCTCTATAATTTGAACAATCTTGGCGGGGGTCCACTAGATAAAGCTTCATACCAAATATCAAAGACATGGGCCTTGCGGTTTCAGAGAAGAAGATTTTTAAAGATTTTCCCTATATAAGCCCATGTAAAACCAAAGGGCCCCTCTGCGGGGGCATTTTTGGCCCCAGCACTATAATTTGAACAATCTTGGTAGGGGTCCACTAGATGAAGCTTCATACCAAATATCAAAGACCTGGGCCTTGCGGTTTCAGAGAAGAAGATTTTTCAAGATTTTCCCTATATAAGCCCATGTAAAACCAAAGGGCCCCCGTGCGGGGGCATATTTAGCTCCAGCACTATAATTTGAACAATCTTGGTAAGGGTCCACTAGATGAAGCTTCATACCAAATATCAAAGACCTGGGCCTTGCGGTTTCAGAGAAGAAGATTTTTAAAGATTTTCCCTATATAAGCCCATGTAAAACCAAAGGGCCCCCGTGCGGGGGCATTTTTGGCCCCAGCACTATAATTTGAACAATCTTGGTAGGGGTCCACTAGATGAAGCTTCATACCAAATATCAAAGACCTGGGCCTTGCGGTTTCAGAGAAGAAGATTTTTTAAGTTTGCGGTGAAAAAAATCTATTTTTGGCTACTGTGACCTATATGTGCAACGGACCGGAACCATTTGAACAACTTTGAAAGGGGACCACCTAAGGATCATTCCTGTGAAGTTTGGTCAAAATAAGATCAGTGGTTTAGGAGGAGATGTCGTTTGAAGAAAAGTTTACGGACGCACGCACGCATGCACGCACGCACGGACGCACGACGGAGGACGGACAAAAAGTGATCCCAAAAGCTCACCTTGTCACTACGTGACAGGTGAGCTAACAAACAAACAAACAAATCATTCATCTCATTGGGTAGTTCGAATGGTGGGAAAACATTCCTTTGGAAGAGAGAAAGTGTGCCCTTTGTGAGAAAAATGACATTGGTGATGAATTTCACTTTTTTCTTGTATGCAATCATTTCAAATCAGAGCGAAAAAAGTATTTACCCTCATATTTTTACAAACATCCCAATATAATTAAATTCGAGGAGCTTATCTACTGAAGATAAAAATTATCAAAAAATATCTTGCTTTATAGAAATCATTACAAAGAAATTTTCAAATGCTAATTATTAAGTTTTCTGTATTTTAACACTACATGTTCTTCTCTCTTTTTTTTTTTTACTTTTCATCACTTTACCAAGTCTATGTGATATGTGATCAAGTCAGTGTGTGACTACTGTAGGAACTAGAGAAAGTGACCAGTGGGTCACGTATACCCCCGGCCAGCGCCATACTCTGATATATCTTTTGAGCTTGTATGTTATATGAATGAAGATGTGAAGAAGCTATAAGAATCTATAAATGTGCTTGTAAAAGCTAAACCACACACAAAATTTCTAAATGGACCAAGGGAGTGAGGGCATCAAAGTTACTGAAGGGGTAGGGTATCAATGTTACTGAAGCAGCAGGGTGGAGTATGAAATCTTTAGACTGGTATGCAACATCGATGCAAGCATCAATTGAATTTGTCTTAGAGTTTAGAACATACAGGCATCTATAAACTTTGTCAAAAAACTAGAACCAAATGTAAAATTTCTAAGTCCGTGACCTTGAGGTCAAGGTCACCATGGGTGGGGGAAGGGACATACATCAAGAAATGTTTGGACTGGTACATTGATGCAAGTATCAACTGAATTTGTCTTAGAGTTAAGAACATACAGGCATCTATAAACTTTGTCATAAAACATTAACCAAATGTAAACTTTCTTAGTCTGTGACCTTGATCTCAAGGTCACTGTGAGGTCAAGGTCACTGTGGGGGTGGAATATGCATCAGTGAAATTTTTAGACCAGTATGGAACTTCAGTGTAAGTATCAACTAAATCTATCAAAGGGTTCAGAAGATACAATCTCTTAGAAACTTTGACGCAAAACTTTAACCAAATGTAAAATTTCTAAGTCTGTCACCTTGACCTCAAGGTCACTGTGGGGGTGGGACATGCATCAATGAAATTTTTAGACCAGTATGTAACTTCAGTGTAAGTATCAACTAAATCTATCAAAGTGTTCAGAAGATACAATCTCTTAGAAACTTTGACGCAAAACTTTAACCAAATGTAAAATTTCTAAGTCTGTGACCTTGACCTCAAGGTCACTGTGGGGGTGGGACATGCATCAATGAAATTTTTAGACCAGTATGTAACTTCAGTGTAAGTATCAACTAAATCTATCAAAGGGCTCAGAAGATACAATCTCTTAGAAACTTTGACACAAAACTTTAACCAAAATGTTAACGAAAGGATGGATGGACAGATGGAAAGACGGACACACAGACGGATGGACGGACGAACGGCATGACGAAAACTATATACCCCATAGCATACTTTGTATGCCGGGGGTATAATAAACTACATGACATCAAATAATATGATTTGTTCAAAGTCAGAAATTTATTTATTCAGCAGGACAAGATTTGACAGAATTGCCTCCCCTGACAACGTATATATTGCCCTTACAACTCCACACATGATACTTTGCTGGATTTTCTGGGTGCTTTCTCATGATTATTAATATCATATTAATGACAGATATTAATCACAGCATAATTAAATCAAAATGATGTCAGGGATGAATCGAAGCTATTCATAAAATTTATAATGAGATTTCCTTAAAGCTTCCTTAAATCTCGTTCATATATATATGTTTATTTTAATTAAAGAATGGAAAGACATCAAAGACTGGACTGTTGCTCAAAAGAGGGGTGTAAGACACCCTCCTGCAGAGCAAAGTGCTTTGTTTTCAGATTGATATCAATCTGGCCAAGGCAGGCTAAGCAAGCAATGTGTTTTGTTTTTTAGTTAACTAGTAAGATCATGTCAATCTGGACAAGGCAGGCTAAGCCAGCAGATTATTTTGTTTTTTCTGTTAACAGCACTGACAACAATAATCTGATCATATCAATCTGGAGCCAGCAAAGTGGTTTTTTTCTAGTTAACTTGAAGTGTTTTGTTTTTCAGATGAACAGCCCTGTCAGCTAGTATGATCATTTCAATCTGGCCAAGGCAGGCTTAGTTGAATTCCACAATTAACTGGTATTCTGGGAGTGAGAAATTTATTTCAGTTGTTTCATGCAGCTTTTGTCTAAACCACGACAGAGGTAAGGGCGAGGATATCGATTGCGGCCGCGTAAAATCAATTCAAGCCCCCCCCCCCCCCCCCCCCCCCCCCCGGTGGAATTCGCTATTGATGTTTCCATTAAGGCCCGGTCCCACAAAGCCTGCGACCGTGATGCGACCTCTCCACGACTAAAAAAAATGGCAATTGCGGAGCGGTTGCAGAAGTCGCAGAGAGGTTTTATAAAGGTTGCAGCAAGGTCGCGGGTAGATCGCCAATCAAATTGAGTCGCCAATCGTTTTTTGTGCATGCACAAAAGACTGGCTGCCAATGATTTTGATCGCAGACTAGTTGCAATGGTTTTCTAGACGTCGCAGACCTATCTCCGATCGATCGCTGAACAGTCACCGATCGATCCCCGACTGGTCGCAGACCGATCGCCGACTGATCCACGATCGATCCACAACCTTTCTGCGATTGGTCAGCAACTGTTCGGCGATCGGAGATTGATCACTGATAAGTCGGCGATTGATCTGCGATTGATCTGCAACTGGTCACCGACAAGCTGTAACAAGAGGGCCCAATGGCCCTATATCGCTCACCTGTTTACAAGAAAATCATTAGTGTAGGAGACCACTTGACATTGCTACATACTAAATATCTAAGCTCAGGCAAAGCGGTGTCCATGCTTATAAACCCTAATGGTTTCATTGGGCAACAGGGCTTGAGATGTAATTTCATCTCAATGTCTGGTAAAAGTCCCACAAAATTGGAAGAGACATCTCCAAAATGACCTATACAGTGTTGTCGGGGATGTAAAACTTCAAATCAAACAAAATCTGTGCCTTATGGTTTTGGAGAAAAAGATTCTTTTAATTTTTTTTCCAGTATAAGTCTATAGAAGCTAATGAGCCCTGGGGCTTGGCCAATTTTGACCCAAAGGGCACGGTTGGCAGGATTTATGTAGGTGACCATTTCGTGTTGCTATAGACTAAATTTCATGGTTTCAAAGAAGATGTTTGAAGCTTTTTCCATTATAAGTTTGTTGGAGTTAAGGGGCCACAGGATTTGGACCCCAGGGGCATGATTGGCAGGATTCATGTAGGCGACCACTCGACATTGCTACATGCTAAATACCTAAGCTCTGGGACTTATGGTTTCAGAGAAGAAGATTTTTTCCCCCATTTTAAGTTTTTTTTTTCTTTTTTTCGTTTTTTTTTTTTCATTATAAGGGCCCTGTGGTTTCAGAGAAGAAGATTTTTGAAGTTTCTCTAATTGTAAGTCTATGGAAGCTAAAGAACCTTGGGGTGGGGCCAATTTGGATCCCAGGGGCATAACTGGCAGGATTTATGTAGGTGGCCACTTTACATTGCTATATACTAAAAGTCTAAGCTCTGGGCCTTATAGTTTCATAGAAGAAGATTTTTTAAGTTTTTTTTCCCATTATAAGTCTATTGGAGGTGATGAGCTCGGGCGTGGCCAATTTTGACCCCAGGGGCAGGGTTAACAGGATTTATGTAGATGGCTATTTTATGTTGCTAGATACTAAATATCTAAGTTCTGTGCTTCACAGTTTCTGAGAAGAAGATTTTTGAAGCTTTTTTCCATTATGAGTCTATGGGAGCTAAGGGGCCCCGGGGCGTGGCCCATTTGGACCCCAGGGGCATGATTAGCAGGAAATATGTAGGTAACCACTTGCCATTGCTACATGCTAAATATCTAAGCTCTGGGCCCTGTGGTTTCAGAGAAGAAGATTTTTGAAGTTTTTTTTTCCATTATGAGTCTATGGGAGCTAAGGGGGTCCAAGGGTGTGGCCCATTTGGACCCCAGTGGCATGATTGGCAGGATTTATGTAGGTGACCACTTGTCATTGCTACATGGTAAATAACTAAGCTCTGGGCCCTGTGTTTTCAGAGAAGAAGATTTTTGAAGCTTTTTTCCATTATGAGTCTATGGGAGCCCCGGAGTGTGGCCCATTTGGACCCCACGGCATGATTGGCAGGATTTATGTAGGTGACCACTTGCCATTGCTACATGCTAAATATCTAAGCTGTGGGCCCTGTGGTTTCAGAGAAGAAGATTTTTGAAGTTTTTTTTTTCCATTATGAGCCTATAGGAGCTAAGGGGCCCCGGGCATGGCCCTTTTGAACCCCAGGGGCATGATTTGCAGGAATTATGTAGGTGACCACTTGCCGTTGCTACCTGCTTAATATCTAAGCTCTGGGTGCTGTGGTTTCAGAGAAGAAGATTTTTTAAGCTTTTTTTAAATATGAGTCTATGGGAGCAAAGGGGCCCCGGTGCATGGCCCATTTGGACCCCAGGGGCATGATTGGCAGGAATTATGTAGGTGACCACTTGCCGTTGGTACATGCTAAATATCTAAACTCTTGGCCCTGTGGTTTCAGAGAAGTAGATTTATGAAGCTTTTTTTTTTAAATTATTAGTCTATGTGAGCTAAGGGGCCCCAGGGCGTGGCCCATTTCGACCCAAGGGGCATGATTGGCAGGATTTATGTAGGTGACCACTTGCCGTTGCTACATGCCAAATACCTCAGCTCATGGCCCTGTGGTTTCGGAGAAGAAGATTTTTGAAGCTTTTTTCCATTATGAGTCTATAGGAGCTAAAGGGCCCCGAGGGGTGGCCCGTTTGGACCCCAGGGGCATTATTGGCAGGAATTATGTAGGTGACCACTTGCCATTGCTAAATGCTAAATATCTAAGCTCTGGGCCCTGTGGTTCCCGAGAAGAAGATTTTTGTTCCATTACGAGTCTATGGGAGCTAAGGGGCCCCGGGGTGTGGCCATTTGGACCCCAGGGGCATGATTGGCAGGAAATATGTAGGTGACCAATTGCCGTTGCTACATGCCAAATATCTCAGCTCTGGGCCCCGTGGTTTCAGAGAAAAAGATTTTTGAAGCTTTTTTTCCATTATGAGTCTATAGGAGCTAAAGGGCCCCGGGGCGTGGCCCGTTTGGACCCCAGGGGCATGATTGGCAGGAATTATGTAGGTGTCCACTTGCCGTTGCTACATGCTAAATATCTAAGCTCTGGGCCCTGTGGTTTCTGAAAAGAATATTTTTGAAGCTTTTTTTTTTCCATTATGAGTCTATGTGAGCTAAGGGCCCCTGGGGCATGGCCCATTTGGACCCTAGGGGCATGATTGGCAGGATTTATGTAGGTGACCACTTGCTGTTGCTACATGCCAAATACCTCAGCTCTTGGCCCTGTGGTTTCAGAGAAGAAGATTTTGAAGCTTTTTTCCATTATGAGTCTAAAGGAGATAAAGGGCCCCGGGGTGTGGCCCATTTGGACGCCAGGGGCAAGATTGGCAGGAATTATATAGGTGACCACTTGCCGTTGCTACCTGCTAAATATCTAAGCTCTGGGCCCTGTGGTTTCCGAGAAGAAGATTTTTGAAGCTTTTTGTTCCATTATGAGTCTATGGGAGCGAAGGGGCCCCGATGCGTCGCCCATTTGGAACCCAGGGGCATGATTGGCAGGAATTATGTAGGTGACCACTGGCCTTTGCTTCATGCTAAATATCTAAGCTCTGGGCCCTGTGGTTTCAGAGAAGAAGATTTTTGAAGCTTTTTTTTCATTATGAGTCTTTGGGAGCTAAGGGGCTCCGGGGTGTGGCCACTTTGGACCCCAGGGGCAAGATTGGCAGGATCTATGTAGGTGACCACTTTCCGTTGCTACATGCCAAATATCTCAGCTCTGGGCCTTGTGGTTTCAGAGAAGAAGATTTTTGAAGCTTTTTTCCATTATGAGTCTATAGGAGCTAAAGAGCCCCGGGGCGTGGCCAGTTTGGACCCCAGGGGCAAGATTGGCAGGAATTATAAAGGTGACCACTTGCAGTTGCTACCTGCCAAATATCTAAGCTCTGGGCCCTGTGGTTTCCGAGAAGAAGATTTTTGAAGCTTTTTGTTCCATTATGAGTCTATGGGAGCGAAGGGGCCCCGCTGCGTCGCCCATTTGGAACCCAGGGGCATGATTGGCAGGAATTATGTAGGTGACCACTGGCCATTGCTACATGCTAAATATCTAAGCTCTGGGCCCTGTGGTTTCAGAGAAGAAGATTTTTGAAGCTTTTTTTTCATTATGAGTCTTTGGGAGCTAAGGGGCCCCGGGGTGTGGCCAATTTGGACCCCAAGGGCATGATTGGCAGGAATTATGTAGGTGACCACTTGCCGTTGCTACATGCCAAATATCTCAGCTCTGGGCCCTGTGGTTTCAGAGAAGAAGATTTTTGAAGCTTTTTTCCATTATGAGTCTATAGGAGCTAAAGGGCCCCGGGGTGTGGCCTGTTTGGACCCCAGGGGCATGATTGGCAGGAATTATGTAGGTGACCACTTGCCATTGCTACATGCTAAATATCTAAGCTCTGAGCCCTGTGGTTTCCGTGAAGAAGATTTTTGAAGCTTTTTGTTCCATTATGAGTCTATGGGAGCGAAGGGGCCCCGGGACGTCGCCCATTTGGAACCCAGGGGCATGATTGGCAGGAATTATGTAGGTGACCACTGGCCGTTGCTACATGCTAAATATCTAAGCTCTGGGCCCTGTGGTTTCAGAGAAGAAGATTTTTGAAGCTTTTTTTTCATTATGAGTCTTTGGGAGCTAAGGGGCCCCGGGGTGTGGCCAATTTGGACCCCAGGGGCATGATTGGCAGGAATTATGTAGGTGACCACTTTCCGTTGCTACATGCCAAATATCTCAGCTCTGGGCCCTGTGGTTTCAGAGAAGAAGATTTTTGAAGCTTTTTTCCATTATGAGTCTATAGGAGCTAAAGGGCCCCGGGGCTTGGCCCGTTTGGACCCCAGGGGCATGATTGGCAGGAATTATGTAGGTGACCACTTGCCATTGCTACATGCTAAATATCTAAGCTCTGAGCCCTGTGGTTTCCGAGAAAGATTTTTGAAGCTTTTTGTTCCATTATGAGTCCATGGGAGCAAAGGGGCCCCGGGGCATGGCCATTTGGACCCCAGGGGCATGATTGGCAGGAATTATGTAGGTGACCAATTGCCGTTGCTACATGCCAAATATCTCAGCTCTGGGCCCCGTGGTTTCAGAGAAAAAGATTTTTGAAGCTTTTTTTCCATTATGAGTCTATAGGAGCTAAAGGGCCCCGGGGCGTGGCCCGTTTGGACCCCAGGGGCATGATTGGCAGGAATTATGTAGGTGTCCACTTGCCGTTGCTACATGCTAAATATCTAAGCTCTGGGCCCTGTGGTTTCTGAATAGAATATTTTTGAAGCTTTTTTTTTTCCATTATGAGTCTATGTGAGCTAAGGGCCCCTGGGGCGTGGCCCATTTGGACCCTAGGGACATGATTGGCAGGATTTATGTAGGTGACCACTTGCTGTTGCTACATGCCAAATACCTCAGCTCTTGGCCCTGTGGTTTCAGAGAAGAAGATTTTTGAAGCTTTTTTCCATTATGAGTCTAAAGGAGATAAAGGGCCCCGGGGCGTGGCCCATTTGGACGCCAGGGGCAAGATTGGCAGGAATTATATAGGTGACCACTTGCCGTTGCTACCTGCTAAATATCTAAGCTCTGGGCCCTGTGGTTTCCGAGAAGAAGATTTTTGAAGCTTTTTGTTCCATTATGAACTTATGGGAGCGAAGGGGCCCCGATGCGTCGCCCATTTGGAACCCAGGGGCATGATTTGCAGGAATTATGTAGGTGACCACTGGCCTTTGCTTCATGCTAAATATCTAAGCTCTGGGCCCTGTGGTTTCAGAGAAGAAGATTTTTGAAGCTTTTTTTTCATTATGAGTCTTTGGGAGCTAAGGGGCCCCGGGGTGTGGCCACTTTGGACCCCAGGGGCATGATTGGCAGGATTTATGTAGGTGACCACTTTCCGTTGCTACATGCCAAATATCTCAGCTCTGGGCCCTGTGGTTTCAGAGAAGAAGATTTTTGAAGCTTTTTTCCATTATGAGACTATAGGAGCTAAAGAGCCCCGGGGCGTGGCCAGTTTGGACCCCAGGGGCAAGATTGGCAGGAATTATATAGGTGACCACATGCAGTTGCTACCTGCTAAATACCTAAGCTCTGGGCCCTGTGGTTTCCGAGAAGAAGATTTTTGAAGCTTTTTGTTCCATTATGAGTCTATGGGAGCGAAGGGGCCCCGCGGCGTCGCCCATTTGGAACCCAGGGGTTCCCAAGGCAGGAATTATGTAGGTGACCACTGGCCATTGCTACATGCTAAATATCTAAGCTCTGGGCCCTGTGGTTTCAGAGAAGAAGATTTTTGAAGCTTTTTTTTCATTATGAGTTTTTGGGAGCTAAGGGGCCCCGGGGTGTGGCCAATTTGGACCCCAGGGGCATGATTGGCAGGAATTATGTAGGTGACCACTTTCCGTTGCTACATGCCAAATATCTCAGCTCTGGGCCCTGTGGTTTCAGAGAAGAAGATTTTTGAAGCTTTTTTCCATTATGAGTCTATAGGAGCTAAAGGGCCCCGGGGTGTGGCCTGTTTGGACCCCAGGGGCATGATTGGCAGGAATTATGTAGGTGACCACTTGCCATTGCTACATGCTAAATATCTAAGCTCTGAGCCCTGTGGTTTCCGTGAAGAAGATTTTTGAAGCTTTTTGTTCCATTATGAGTCTATGGGAGTGAAGGGGCCCTGGGACGTCGCCCATTTGGAACCCAGGGGCATGATTGGCAGGAATTATGTAGGTGACCACTGGCCGTTGCTACATGCTAAATATCTAAGCTCTGGGCCCTGTGGTTTCAGAGAAGAAGATTTTTGAAGCTTTTTTTTCATTATGAGTTTTTGGGAGCTAAGGGGCCCCGGGGTGTGGCCAATTTGGACCCCAGGGGCATGATTGGCAGGAATTATGTAGGTGACCACTTTCCGTTGCTACATGCCAAATATCTCAGCTCTGGGCCCTGTGGTTTCAGAGAAGAAGATTTTTGAAGCTTTTTTCCATTATGAGTCTATAGGAGCTAAAGGGCCCCGGGGTGTGGCCTGTTTGGACCCCAGGGGCATGATTGGCAGGAATTATGTAGGTGACCACTTGCCATTGCTACATGCTAAATATCTAAGCTCTGAGCCCTGTGGTTTCCGTGAAGAAGATTTTTGAAGCTTTTTGTTCCATTATGAGTCTATGGGAGTGAAGGGGCCCCGGGACGTCACCCATTTGGAACCCAGGGGCATGATTGGCAGGAATTATGTAGGTGACCACTGGCCGTTGCTACATGCTAAATATCTAAGCTCTGGGCCCTGTGGTTTCAGAGAAGAAGATTTTTGAAGCTTTTTTTTCATTATGAGTCTTTGGGAGCTAAGGGGCCCCGGGGTGTGGCCAATTTGGACCCCAGGGGCATGATTGGCAGGAATTATGTAGGTGACCACTTTCCGTTGCTACATGCCAAATATCTCAGCTCTGGGCCCTGTGGTTTCAGAGAAGAATTTTAATTTTTTCCCATTGTAAGTCTATGGGAGCTATATGTTGCCATGGCAACCAGAATTCCAATCTGATCAGCCCAAAAACCTTATGCAGCCTTTCCCCCTACCTGATGATGCTTCTCATGAAATTTGATCAAGATTGACCATTGGGTATTAGAGTTATACTACGTGACAGGTGAGCTAAAAATAGCCATCGGAAGAGATGGCAAATCCCCCGACCAAAAGCCAATATGGCCTTCAGAAGATTGTTCACCAATAGAAAGTGCACCAGAATTAAACCAGCAATATATCACAAAAGTATTGCAGTTATGACCATCACAAGATTATACATTATACATTCAGGGGAGATAACTAAACAAGAGGCCCATGGGCCACTATGCTCACCAGAGCTCAGGTGGGCACTGCCCAATGGCAGCCATGTATTTTAACATGATATCATTTTAATCTACCAAATGAACCCCCATGTCCAAATGAGCACCTATGTGGACTCAGTATCTGAAACATTAGGCCTTTTATGAAGTAGAGGGGCGGGGTATGGACCCAATGGAGCCCTAGTTGGTATCACTAAATGCGTCTTATTATAAGGAACAAGAATATATATGGTTCAGCAGTGGGGATCTGTAAGGCCTCTTAAGTGGTAGAGGGGTTGGGGCATGCCCTGTTGATCCCAGGAAAGCCCAAGATTGTTGTCCCTAAATGTGTCTTATCATAAGGACCAAGTATATTTATGGTTTAGGGGTGGGAATCTGAACTGTTTCTGAGATTTGAGGCCCTTTTATGAAGTGGAAAAGATAGGAATGGCCCCAGCGGACCCCCCCTACAGTAGGTGTGCTAATAATAAGGAACAAGAACATATATGATTATGGGGTGGGGATTTGAATGGTTTCTGAAATATAAAGCCTTTTATGAAGTAGAAGGGCGGGGCACATTGCCTCAGCACAAAGAGACGCCCCAGGTTGGTGTGATTGAACGAGTCTTATCATAAGGAACAAGTATATGATTTAGGGGTGGGGATCTGAACTATTTCTGGGATATATGGTTTTTAATGAAGTAAAGCGATAGGGCATGGCCTGGGCATGCCCCGGGGACTCCCAAGCTGGTGTCACTGAATGTGTCTTATCATAAGGAAGATGAATATATATGTTTGTTTGTTTGATTTGAAGTTTGACGTCCCCGTCAACACTGTAAAGGTCATTTTGGAGACGTTGCTTCCAATTTTGTGGGACTTTTACCCGACATTGAGATGAAATGACATCTCAAGCCCTGTCGCCCAATGAAACAAATAGGGTTTATTAATCCGCCTCGCACTGCGGTTCCTGGACAGGCTTAGATTCTCTAAGCGGTTAACCAGTACTAGTGTGCGGGTCGGATTCAGCTCTGCGTGGAAGCATCTTGCAGCCCATATATTTCTTCAAGCCCCTATGGGCGGGGGCGGATGAATATATATGATATTTAGGCCTTTTGTGAAGTGGAGGGGTGGGGCAAGGCCCCGGGTGACTCCCAGGTTGGTGTCAATGAATATGTCTTATCATAAGGAACAAGAATATATATGGTTTAGTGGTAGCCATCTGTAGGGTTTCCGAGATATTGTGAGATTATGAAATGGAGGGGGTGGGGCATGGCCCCAGCACATCCCTGGTGAACCCCAGGTTGGTGTCACTGAATGCGTCTTATCATAATGAACAAGAATATATATGGTTTAGGGGTGAGGATCTGAACCATTTTATGAGATATATGGCCTTTTGTGAAGTAAAGGGGTGGGGCAAGGCCCCGGCGCATCCCTGAGGACCCCCAGGTTGGTGTCAATGAATGTGTCTGATAATAAGCATCAAGAATATATATGGTTTAGGGGCAGGGATCTGTAAGGTTTCCGAGATATTGGGCCTTTTATGAAATGGAGGGGGTGGGGCATGGCCCCGGCGCATCCCGGGGACCCCCAGGTTGATGTCACTGAATGGGTCTTATCATAAGGAACAAGAATATATATGGTTTAGGGGTGGGGATCTGAATGGTTTCCAAGATATTGGGCCTTTTATTAAGTGGAGGGGGTGGGGCATGGCCTCGGCGCATCTCTTAGGACTCCCAGGTTGGTGTCACTGAATGCGTCTTATCAATAGGAACAAGAATATATATGGTTTAGGGGTCGGGATCTGAATGGTTTCTGTGATATATGGCCTTTTATGAAGTGGAGGGGGTGGGGCATGGCCCCGGCACAACCTGGGGGACCCTCAGGTTGGCATAAAAGCATATGGCTGAGAGAAGTTGACTCAAGAAACATTTCTATAAAAGTTTTGTCAAAATATCTGCAATGACTTGGCAGTAAATGCCATTTTTCAATTTTCCCCATTATAAGTCTATGGAAACTCTAAGTTGCCATAGCAACCAAACTAATGAGCCGATTTTCATAAAAAACACAAACGTTCAATCCCCCAACCCAAGAATGCTACAGATAAAATTTGGGCCCAATCGGCCCAGTGGCTTCAGAGGAGAAGATATTTAAAGGTGTTGACACCAGACATACGACGACGACGACGACGACGACGACGACGGACAACTGCCTATCCTATAAGCTCCCCCGGAGCCTTTGGCTCTGGTGAGCTAAAAACCAGGGCACTCAGATATGTGGTTCTTGCGCATGACATGCCTGCTTAAGCTCATGTATTTCTGTACAAAGTACCATCAATACGTCTTAAAAGGCATTGGAGATATGGTGATCACAAGCTGGTCATACTGTTATAATGGAAGGGTAGATAACTCAAATACCACAGCACCAACAGTTGTGGTTCTTGCACATGACATCCCTTCTGTACCTTGTATACAATTGTGCCAAGTTCCTTCAATATATCTCAAAGGGTGTTGGAGTTATGGCCATCACAAGGTTATATTGCCAGGAGAGATAACTAAAAATCCTGAGCACCCAGAGTTGTAATTCTTGAGCATGACACACCTGCTTAACCTCATGTACATCTGTATCAAGTACCACCAATATGTCTCAAAGGGTATTGGAGGTACGATAACAAGGTTGTCATACTGTTATATTGGAAGGGGAGATAACTCAAATATCATAGCACCCAGAGTTGTGGTTCTTAGGTATGCAGCCCCGTTTCAATGTTGTATACAATTGTGCCAAGTACCATCAATATATCTCAAAGGGTATTGGAGTTATAGCCATCACAAGGTTATATTGTCAGGGGAGATAATTAAAAAAAACCAGGGCACTCGGAGTTGTGATTCTTGCATGTCACACCTGCTTAACCTCATGTACAACTGTACCAAGTATCATCAATATATCTCAAAGAGTGTTGGAGCTGTGGCCATCACAAGGTAGTGATTCTATATTATTGGAAGGGAAGATAACTAAAAAAACCATGGTACCCAGAGTTTTGGTTCTTGTGCATGACACACCGTCTCGGCTTTGTGAACAACTGTGCCAAGTATCATCAATATATCTTAAAGGGTATTGGAATTATGGCGATCACAAGGTTGTAACTCTCTTTTATTGGAAGGGGAGATAACTCCAAAACCATGGCAACCAGAGTTGTGGTTCTTGTGCATGACACGCCGTCTCAGCCTTGTGAACAATTGTGCCAGGTACCATCAATATATCTCAAAGGGTATTGGAGTTATGGCCATCACAAAGTAGTCGTTCTATTTTATTAAAAGGGGAGATAACTAAAAAAGAATGGCATCCAGAGTTCTGGTTCTTGCACATGACACGCCGTCTCAGCCTTTTGAACAATTGTGCCAAGAATGATCAATGAATATCAAAAGGTATAGGAGCTATGTCCATCACAAGGTTGTCACTCTATTTTATTGGAAGGGGAGATAACTCCAAAACCATAGCAACCAGAGTTGTGGTTCTAGTGCATGACATGCCGTCTCAGCCTTGTGAACAACTGTGCCAGGTACCATCAATATATCTCAAAGGGTATTGGAGTTATGGTCATCACAAAGTAGTCATTCTATTTTATTAAAAGGGGAGATAACTAAAAAAGAATGGCATCCAGAGTTCTGGTTCTTACGCATGACATGCCCTCTCAGCCTTGTGAACAATTGTGCCAAGAATGATCAATGAATCTCAAAGGGTATAGGTGTTATGGTCATCACAAGGTTGTCACTCTATTTTATTGGAAGGGGAGATAACTCCAAAACCATGGCAACCAGAGTTGTGGTTCTTGTGCATGACATGCCGTCTCAGCCTTGTGAACAACTGTGCCAGGTACCATCAATATATCTCAAAGGGTATTGGAGTTATGGCCATCACAAAGTAGTCATTCTATTTTATTAAAAGGGGAGATAACTAAAAAAGAATGGCATCCAGAATTCTGGTTCTTGCGCATGACACACCGTCTCTGCCTTGTGAACAATTGTGCCAAGAACCATTAATGAATCTCAAAGGGTATAGGAGTTATGGCCATCACAAGGTTGCGTCTACGGATGGACGGACGGACAGATGCCAGGTTGATCGCTATATCCCCCGAACCTATTCGGCCGGGGGATAAAAAGGTGCTAAAACCACCGAACGATTATAGCGCCAACTACAATAAAAAACTGTTAAAATCCTAGCATCATTTCGACGACAGCTTTCAAAGAGTCAACATGGTTCAAAGAGGCAGGCAAAAGAAAACGGCCGCGCAGACAAAAAAAAAAACGGGAAGCAAGGCTCTGACACCAATTTCGGATGACAAGGACTTGCAGCAGCCCCGAGAAGACTCTCAGCAGTCAAAAATTTAGTTTATTTTTGTCTGTGTCAAAAAAAACCCCGCAAAACAGTCTCCAACAAGTCCCCGATAGGTTTTATCCAGTCTCTGAAGAGTTGCCGATTGATTGCCGACTAGTCCCCGATCATGTTTCACTTGTTGCAAGTCAGTCGCCGATCATACGGCGATTCTTCGGCGACAAGTCGCTGATCAATCGCCGACTTTGGGCCACATTAATCGCCGATTGTCGGCGATCACATTTACGGAGCAAATTTAGTTGCAACAGTTGCAAAGGTCGCGGGCCAGTTGCAACCAAATCAAGTGCAGAGAGGTCGCATGGCAGTCGCAAGGTCTGTGGGACCGGGGCTTTAGGGTCTAGTTATTTCATGTTTGTGCTTCTTTCTCTTTGGTGTCTCTGATGGGAGCTGTTGGTTAATTGTATCAATTCCTGATCATTGCCTTCACTTCTATTTTACAAAATATTTCATGGCCTATCTTCATGATCTATCGCCTGCAAGACTCAGTGGGGATCAAAGGATCACCAGTCAGATGTGTAGCCAACTTCACTATCGATTTCTCTTTTATTTTTTTTTTTTGGTTTTATGGCCCTTTCAAGATTATTTCACTCATATTTAGCCGATCGTAATTAATCAGAGCGGGTGAAAATTGCAGTACTGGAGAAAAACCACCTGACCTTCCATTGCAGAACTTGGCATCACACGCCAGCCAACTCAAACCACAGCGATGAGGGACCAAATGAATAAGAGTCAGCGCTCTTATTCACTAGGACACAGAGGCCAGTTTCTGTTCTTAGTTCTATTCTGTTCTGGTCGAGGACTAAGACTAAAGTCCTGTATTTTAAGCAAACACATTTTAACCACTGCAGACCCTGATTAGGTAGATGCTGTGTTCTGCCACATCTGATCTAGGTCAAGACTGTCAATGTCCCAGTATATGAGCCCTGAGTCCAGATTTTATCAATAACCAAACCTTTTAATACAACACCCTGACAATAGCAGGTTTAGAAATATTTACCTGGGTTCAGATATTTTTAACAAGCTCATTAGTGGTTTAATTGTTAAGTGTTTTATATACAATATGTAATACAGTGATATTTTTGCTGAAAAAATGTGAGCAGCTTTTGCATTTGCAAAAGCTGCTCATTTTTTTTCAGCAAAAATATTAACATATATGCCATATTAAATGATCAAAGTTTTATTGATATATTAACTAACTACATGTTTTGGCCCCAGAAATTCTTACAAATGTTGTTTGCGTGGTCAGTTCTAGACTATAAGAACCTTATATGGGTGTGAGGGGTGGATGGAAAAATCCGTCCCTCGGGATCACTGTCCGGCATCACTCGGCAAGCCTCGTGATGACAACAGTGATCCCTGAGGGACGGATTTTTCTATCCACCCCTCACATCCATATTGGATTCTTTTTCTTGCATACCTTCCATTTCTTAGCGCGGAGTTTTAATGCTGCAGTCACTTCGATAATACCAGTGTCCGCCATATTGGAATGTTTAGTGACGTCACATAACATGCTGTGACGTCAACCGTAACGACGGCGCATAAGAGGTCGTAATCAACCAGTGCATTTATCAAACATGCGATTATATTCGATTTTGGGTTGGAACACCAGGGTCAGAACATAAATTTCCATCCCAGGGTAAAATCACGGATTTCCTTGTCTGGTGTGCAAGAAAACATAATTCATATAGTTCTATGGGTGGACTGAAAAGTTAAGTTATAGCAAATATTTCCAACCCCACCCAAAGGGGTTTGGAGAAATATATTGGGCTGCATGGTGCTTCTGCCCAAACAATTAAGTACTAGTAAACCACTCAGGTCTAAGCCTGCACTCAGGGCAAAGCCTGTCCAGGCACAATGGCTGGTGTCAGACTATCCCTGAGACACTAGTAGTTCTTTTGGGTGGTAGGGCTTAAGATGTCATTTCATCTCAGTGTTGGAAAAATGTCCCAAAACATTGGAAGCAACATCTCCAAAATGAACAGTGATGTAAAACCTCAAAAAAACAACAAGAGCAAATATTTAGTGAGGAAAATTCTATTCATCTCAAACCACGGCCCCCGCCCGTTGGGGCTTGAAGAAATAGATGGGCTGCATGATGTCTCCACGCAGAGCTGAAACCGGCCCGCACACGAGTACTGGTAAACTGCTTAGAGGATCTAAGCTTGCCCAGGCAAAGCGGTGAGAGTCGGCCCGTCCATGCTTATAAACCCTGTTGGTTTCATTGGGAGGCAGGGATTGAGATGTCATTTCATCTCAATGTCGGGTAAAAGTCCCACAAAATTGGAAGCAACGTCTCCAAAATGACCTTTACAGTGTCAACGGGGACGTTAAACCTCAAATCAAACAAACAAAAAAGCTCAAACCAAGGCTGGTTTTGTTTGATTTGAGGTTTAACGTCCCCGTCAACACTGTAAAGGTCATTTTTGAGAAGTTGCTTCCAATTTTGTGGGACTTTTACCCAACATTGAGATGAAATGACATCTCAAGCCCTGTCGCCCAATGAAACCAGCAGGGTTTATTAGCATGGACGGTCCGCATCGCACTGCGGTTCCTGGACAGGCTTAGATCCACTAAGCGGTTTACCAGTACTAGTGTGCGGGCCAGATTCAGCTCTGCGTGGAAGCATCATGCAGCCCATATATTTCTTCAAGCCCCTATGGGCGGGGGCCATAAAACCAAGGCTGGACATTAAGTATCAACATAAGGGTAAAATTTTTCATTTCTAGGATCAAGCCAAAACTTGATGGTCATCTTTCGGTGAAGAAACAAAAATGAAAGCAGAAGAAATTATTTACCCATAATAGGAAGCCACTCATAACAACTGTCATCTGCTTTGTCATGTGCTGGTAACTTTAACCCGTTTCTTGCTGAATATTCATTTAAGCCACACCCATTTCTCTCTATCAACCATTCAAATGTCTTGATGTAATTTATTTTTACAAATTCACAGACTGAATGGCAAACAGTGTAGATCCTGATCAGATGGCTTCTTCAGAAGCCATCTGATCTGGATCTACACTGTTTGCAAAGATAGCGGTTGTCGTGAACAGCAAGATAAGGGTTAAAAGCAGCTCTGCAAACAGTGTGGATTCAGATCAGACTGTTTGCCTGTATGCAAAAAATATGTTTGAAAAAGTTTTGAACCCTTAACTTGTTGCATAAATTAATTAAGCCAAAGCCCATTTCTGACTTTGAACCAATCAGATTTAATACCTGATGTAATTTATTCCTACAAATTCACAAACTGAATGGCAAACAGTGTAGATCCTGATCAGATGGATTCTTCAGAAGCCATCTGATCAGGATCTACACTGCAAAAACTAGAGGTTGTCGTGATCAGCAGGATAGGGGTTAAGAAAATGCAGGAGACGACACAAACAGACAATATTTTCAGATCCAGATTTTCACGGGTGATTAACTCATTTTGTACTGGAAACCCTAAAACGGGTATCCTGGCAAACTGTGCAGGCCCAGATCAGACGCCGCATTCTGCGGCGTCTGATCAGGGCCTACACTATTTGCAAAAAGTTCAGTCATTTTCCAGACAAATTTTGAAGAAAACACAACCCGACATCCCTAAATTTCGAAATGAACCCCTGCAATTCAGATTAAATTTGGTACAAAAAGGGTTTAAAAGGGGAAAAGAGGAGAATAAAAGAAAAGACAAGGAAAGTGCAGAAACAGGGAAATAGAAATACCCTCCCTACAGCACTACCAGCAAGACTTCGGCAAGAAATAAATGGGCTGCATGATGCTTCCACACAGAGCTGAAACTGACTGCACACAAGTACTGGTAAACTGCTTAGAGGAGGTAAAGCCGTGTCGGACCGTCCTTGCTTATAAACCCTATTGGTTTCATTGGGTGACAGGGCTTGAGGTGTCATTTCATCTCAATGTCGGGTAAAAGTCCCACGAAATTGGAAGCAGCGTCTCCAAAATGACCTATACAGTGTTGACAGGGATGATAAACCTCAAATCAAACAAACAAACCAGCAAGACTTGCCCTTGACGCTAAAAGCTACACATCACCTTTGCATTATCCTACCCCCTCCCCCAACACCCATCCCCCACTCCCACATTTTCAGATGAATATTGGTGTGTTACCAGTCTCCTTAAATAAGTATACAGTCGAACTTCGATGGCTCGAACCCCTTTGGGACCATGGAAATTCGTTCGAGACAGCGGAGGTTCGAGCCTTCCAGAAAACATAACGGGGGTATTTTTGGAACTTCTTTTCGGTGTTCTGTAACATAAATGTATGCTGTGTGCACTCATTAGAATCGCCTCATTGAGGCGATTCTAATGAGTACACACAGCATACATTTGCAAGATAAAAGTCGAAAATCTCCTTAATTATCCCACACTTTTTCTTATGCAGAGGAATTCCCTAGGGCTCAAAAATGGGTTCAACTCAGCCATGGTAAACGAGCCATCGGTGTTCGAGCCATCGAAGTTCGTAAGTATGTCTTTAATCCTTAATTCTAATTAAACCAAAGAATGTTAAATATGATTTTATGAGCAAAACCTTTAACTGTGTTTTTTCATCTCTGATGCAAAGCAACTACTCTGCTATTTTATGGCCGCTTTAAAGTGAGTTTGATGGATAAAGTATGTAGGAAGATGGATTATAATTAAAGTGAGAGATACAGGAATGACATTAAATAGTTTGCATTTAAGTATGCAGATCTTTTAACCTTTAGCACAGTTGGCAATATCAACAACAAACACAAAATCAGTTGCTTCCCTTTTGTCCTACTTTGAAAATTCCTTGAGTTTCAGAATGGGAGAATTCTCCCAACTTGCTATTTATGTATTCGGACAGACATGCCGGAGCAATCACTCCAATCAGTGTAGACCATGAACACAGCATCACATTAGGGTCTACACTGTTTGCAACATCGGGTTGTAAATTGTACTGTTTCAAACATTAGAGCAAGTACGGTAATTTGAAGTGTTGGAATATTTAGGGTAATTGTGGTAATTTCCTATCTTCCTTAAGTCTGAGAACTGGAGAATTCTCCCAACTAATTAACTGTATGTATTTGGACAGACTTGCCTGAACAATCTGTGTAGACACAGATGAGGTGTCTCAGAACAAGGCGTCACATCAGGGTCTACCCTGTTTGTCACTCATCCAGCTATATTTTGACACATCATCAGGTAGTAACTTGTATTGTTCAAATTTTAGAGCATGTATTGTAAGGAACTCTGATGGGTAGGGCTGGCTAATCGGAATGAAAAGATAATCGATTATCAGTCCTGCCATTGTGATCGATAATCGATTAGTAATCACTGAAGATTTCGCCATAATTTTACCTGTCTGGTATTCTGTCTCAGTATGACTCCTACCATACGTTGTACTTTGCCATATGTATTTGAACAGACAGGCCTGAGCAAACAGTGTAGACCCAGATGAGATGCCGCAGAACGCGGCGTCTCATCAGGGTCTGCACTGTTTGCCACTCATCCATCTATTTTAGACACAACTTTGGATAGTAAATTGTACTTATCAAATAATCGATTGCAAGCAAATCAGTAACGATAATATTTTTTGTGGAATTTATCGATCGATTAATCGTTTATCCGATTAATCGTGCCAGCCTTACTGATGGGTGTTAAAAAATTTAGGGTATCCTTTAGCCTGAGAATGAGAGAATTCTCCAAACTTACTATTCAGTGTCTTACGGAACCTTTACCACTCTCTGGGCTAATTAAGCAGACAACAAATTATTGACTTTTTTTTTCCCCAAGATAACAGGATTTGACATCTCATGCAAATTGTCTCCATAGGAGACAATTTGCACAAATTGTCAAATCCTGATTTCTGGGAAAAATTTGTATGAAATGTCAAATCCTGTTTTCTTGGAAAGATAAGAAAAATATTTCAAAATGTTGTTTGCTGAAAAAATAAACCTGCATGGAGTGTGTTAAGGGTGCATTAAGTTTTCATTCATAAAAATATTTTTGTTGCCCTCATCTACAGGATTCCAGGGGTTAACCTAAAGATCAAGCTGTCTGTCTGTCTGTCTGTCTGTCCACAGTACCAACTTAACTCTTATCATACTGTTCGCAACAACCCCTATCTTTGGAAACAGTGTAGATCCAGATCAGATGCCTTTTGAAGAAGCCATCTGATCAGGATCTACACTGTTTGCCATTAAGTATATGGCTTTGTAAGAATAAATTACATCAAGTAATCTGATTGGTTCAAGTCAGAAATTGGTGTGGCTAAACAGAATATTCAGCAAGAGAAGGGTTAACTCAACATCACATTATCCAAGATTTCATATGGTACTCCTTAAGTGCTAATCAAAATTAGCAGACAGCATTTCATTTATTTTTTTCTAAAAAAAAAAAATACTGGAATGGACTTTTAAAAATCAGATGGTCCATGCCCGGGCTACAATCATAACTGGTACTAGTCCAAAATGGATGGTCCCAGACCAACGGACAAGACTCAACCCCTAGGGAGCAAATTCTTTCCTTTGCCAAGTAAAAGTATGTCTCAAAATGTTGTCTGTTTATGCCATTTGCTGCATAGACTTCCAAAGTTTTGCATACAGGCAAACAATGTGGACCCTGATCAGTCTGTTCCAAGAAGAGTAGTCTGATCTGGGTCCACAATGTTTGCAATGATGGCTTTCAAAGTAGCCAGCAGACAACAAAGCAGACGACAATTGTTGTGATTGGCATCTTTCCTTTAAGTGTAGGCTGTTTTTTTGGAATGGTTGAGTTTAACCCATTTTGTACCAGAACAGTAATTAGCAAACAATGCAGTCCCAGATCAGATGCCACATTTCAACATTTGGTACAACAAGAGCTCCGCAAGAGGGGCATTATACGCCCATAGCAAGTTAATATTTGTTGGACTGAAACCTTGAAACACTAAGAACTGCACCATATCATGGTCTTTATCAGCTACCTCCTATATTAATTGCATTGTAGCACACTGACCTGTAAAGATAAAATATTATAGGAAACCGATACAATTTAATATATCAACTGCCGAAATGTTGGAATGCACTGAGGACCATCAATAAATAATTGGTAATTGCTAAAACTGATAAATAGAATACCAGATTTGTGTCATTTGATATCAAGTTTATCAGGCTCGGCTTCGAGAACGCATGTAGAATTGCTCGGCAAGCCTCGCGATTCTACAAGCGTTCTCGAAGCCTTGCCTGATAAACTTGATATCAAATGACACCAACCTGTGGTATTCTCTATAACTACATATGATCAGATCCAAATTGTAGGAGGAGTTTAAGCCGGAAATGAAAAGGTCTGCAGATATTTTCGAAGTGTTATATATATATAATCTGGTGGCCTATCCTCTCTAAACCATATGCTCTGCTCCACATCATAGTCAAACTTAATATCAAGATTTTGCTAGGCAGGAGAAGTTAGCCACAATCAAAATTTGTACAGAAATTTTCAAAGGGGCATGACTCGATTAATTTTTGGTCAAAACAACAAGAGGGCCATGATGGCCCTGGATCGCTCACCTGATCCATAGGGTAACAAGTGGGCCCCTGGGAGAGCCTTTATTGGCCCTGGGCTATAATTTGAATATAGCGGTCTAAAAGGTTAAGCTTCATACAAAATATCAAAGACCAGAGCCTTCTGGTTTCAGACAGGAAGATTTTTAAAGGTTTTCCTAATGTTAGTCTATATAAACCTTGCGGTCCCGAGGCGGGCCATTTTTGGCCCCAGGGCTATAATTTGAACAATCTTGGTAGAAATCCACAAGACGAAGCTTCATACCGAATATCAAAGACCTTGGCCTTCTGCTTTAAAGAAGATTTTCAAAGGTTTGCATTGCCTTGACTTCTATTTCCAGGGGCTATAATTTGAACAATTTTTATAGAGGTCCACTAGATGAAGCTTCACACCAAATATCAAAGACCTGGCCCTTGCAGTTTAGAGTAGAAGATTTTTTAAAATTTCCCTATATAAGTCAATGTAAAACCGAAGGGCCCCGGGCATTTTTGTCCCCCAGCACTATAATTTGAACAATCTTGGTAGAGGTCCCCTAGATGAAGCTACACGCCAAATATCAAAGAACTAGGCCGTGCGATTTCGGAGAAGATTTTTAAAGATTTTCTCTGTATAAGCCAATGTTAAATCAAAGGGCCCACAGGTGGGGGCATTTTTCGCCCTAAGCCTATAATTTGAACAATTTTGATAGAGGTCCACTAGATGAAGCTTCACACCAAATATCAAAGACCTGGGACACGTGGTTTCAGAGAAGATTTTTTAAGTTTTCAGTAAAAAATCTATTTTTAGCTCCTGTGACCTAGATGGGCAATGGACTGGAACCATTTGAACAACTTTGAAAGGGGACCACCTAAGGATCATTCTTGTGAAGTTTGGTCAAAATCCGATCAGTGGTTTAGGAGATGTCGTTTGAAGAAAGAGTTTACGCATGCACAAACGCATGCAAGCATGACGGACGACGGACAAAAAGTGATCCCAAAAGTTCACCTCTTCTCTAGGTGACAGGTGAGCTAATAAGCACTGCGCCACCAAATGGTCTAACTATATATGAAGTTTTAGCTTCATCGTATATTAATTGTAGGAGAAGTTAGCCACAAACAAAATACTTACAGAAATCTGCAAAGGGGCATAACTATAGCCTATGGGGGCTTGAAGAAATAGATTGGGCTGCATGATGCTTCCATGCAGAGCTGAAACTGACTGCACATGAGAACTGGTCAAAAGCACTTAGCCTTGGTTCTAAGCCTGCCCAGGAAAAGTGGTGCGAGTTGGACCATCCATGCATATAAACCCTTTCGGTAACATTGGGTGGCAGGGCTTGAGATGTCAATTCATGTCAGTGTCTGGTAAAAGTCCCACAAAATTGGAAGCAACGTCTCCAAAATGATCTATACAATGTTGACAGGGACGTTAAACCTCAAATCAAACAAACAAAAACAAGGGAGGCCAAGTTTTTGTTACATTTTCTAGCAGAATATTTCAAGGAAGTAATCTTCTACGGAATGAGTGTTTGTGTTTTACGTCTCACCAACAGCTAAGGTCATACAGAGACGAGACCTTGGTTTAAAGACTCATCGGAAAGTCTAGAGGTGCCCAGGATGGATCCTGCGATCCCTGGTTTACCAGGCGAGTAGCCTAACCACTACACCACAGAGGCTTCTAATCTTCTACTGAGCCATTAATAAAATTCCAAGGGAAACAACCTTTGCACTGAATTACAACAATTCATCACAGATATTCCAAGGGGAACAAACCTTATGACACACATTTTTATAAGGAATGCTTAGAGATTCCTGTAGATATGCTGCATATTGGTTCTAAAAAACAGTTCCCAGATTTTAGGCAAACTACCGTAAACTCAGGGGGTATATTTGATTATAATTGTCGTTTTCTGCAATTTTCCATAAAAAATGTATTTTGTGAGTACTCATTTTTAATATTAACTCTAATGAGTACTACCCCTAAATCAGTAGAAAGAAAGAATTTCTGGAAAACTCTGTAAAAAATTATCTTATCTCTTGCTCTGAACCTCTTTTGCATCCAAACAAACCCAAGTTTATGATGTTTAGTTTAATATTCACTTTATAGCCCTCTGATTTATGTGCAGTCATAAAATTCCCAACTGAAGGCAAGATGAAGGTGATAACTTGTTTCTAACTTTAACCCATTAATTACGGAAACCCCAAAACGGGTACCAGGGCAAACAGTGCAGGCCCAGATCAGACGCCGCAGAATGCGGCGTCTGATCAGGGCCTACACTATTTGCAAAACGTTCAGCCATTTTCGAAATAGATTTTGAAGAAAACACAACCTGACACCCCTAAATTTTGAAATGAACTCATGCTATATATAAGGAGGAATATTCCATTTGGTACAAAAAGGGCCAATCAACACCTGAAAACACTCCATTTTCCAGGATTGGCAAGAGAGAAAGGTGCATGCCAGCCACAGTGGCTCTTCCTTGATGGCATGCACAAACAACACACTGGTCAGAGACTTGAGTGCTGGTTGGGTCTTTTATTACATAAACTAGTTATGCAGACATGGATGCTGATTGAGAAAACAACAATTATTAGCCATATACTTTTCAAGGTCATAATGAATAGAAGTAATAGTTTGCTTGTTGCTAGGTCTTTGAAAGTTTTTCTCTCACACAATTTTATTATTCCTTTATCCCCTCCCCATGGACTCTAACCAAAGAGCAGCATTGTTTGCCTAGTTTCCTAATTTAACCCATTCAGTACCAGAAACCCTAAAGAGGTACCTTGGCAAACAGTGCAGGCCCAGATCAGACGCCGCATTCTAAAAAGTTAAGCCATTTCTCGAATAAATTTTGAAGAAAACACAGCCTGAAACCCCTTAATTTTAAAATGGATCCAAAATGACCTTTACAGTGTTGACGGGGACGGTAAACCTCAAATCAAACAAACAAAACAAAAAGGGTTAAGTCCACATGATTATCACCGACTTCTCAGAAATCAAGGTAAAGGTTATTTATAGCAAATAGCTCAAAAGGGTTATCTATAGTATATGGACAGGAATCATGGGTTGGGCTTGACAAACAGTGTAGACCCAGATCAGACACTGCAACCCAGAAACCCTAAAGGGCCAGCCGCCACCTTGGCAAAAAATGCAGGCCCAGATCAGACACCACATTCTAAAAAGTCAAGCCATTCTGAAACCCCTTAATTTTAAAATGGATTCCTGTTATATATAAGGTGGAAGATTCCAATTGGTACAAAAAGGGTTCAGTCCACATGATTATCACCGACTTGTCGGAAATCAAGGTAAAGGTTATTTATAGCAAATAGCTCAAACTGCTGTACCCAAGAGGGGTATCTATAGAATATGGACTGGAATCATGGTTTGGACTTGGCAAACAGTCTAGACCCAGATCAAACACTGCAAAATGCAGCATCTGATCAGGATCTACACTATTTGCTTAAAACAAAAACTTGAGAATTTAGGGGTTAAACGAATGTTTAAATCTCAGCCCAGGGCTATTTCCTAGCCCACACTCAGAAACAATCAACCCACCAGTACTCTCAGTGCTTTGATTTTTCTACAAGAAGACTCTGACATGTTCTGTAGGTTCCCGATTCCTTTTCCTGTCCACTGGACCCTTACAGTGTTGATGGCGACGTTAAATTTCAAATCAAACAAACAAACAAATGAACCCTTCTGAAAATGGGGTCTACACTTAGAGAAAAGAATTTGCTTCTTTAACCCATTTAATACCGGAAACCCCAAAACACGGCCCCCGCCCATCGGGACTTGAAGAAATATATGGGCTGCATGATGCATTCACGCAGAGCTGAAACCGAGCCGCACACAAGTACTGGTAAACCGCTTAGCTAAGCCTGCCTAGGCAAAGCTGTGCGAGTGACTCGGCCCGTCCATGCTTATAAACCCTATTGGTTTCATTGGGCGGCAGGGCTTGAGATGTCATTTCATCTCAATGTCGGGTAAAAGTCACTTAAAATTGGAAGCAACATCTCAAAAATGACCTTTACAGTGTTGACGTGGATGTTAAACCTCAAATCAAACAAACAAACCAAAACCACAAAACAGGTAGTTGGCAAACAGTGCAGGCCCAGATCAGACGCCACAGAATGCGGCGTCTGATCAGGGCCTACGCTGTTTGCAAAATTTTCAGCCAATTTCCAAATAGTTTTTGAAGAAAACACAACCTGACACCCCTAAAATTTCAAAATGGACTCCTGCCATATATAAGGAGGAAGATTGCTGTTCGCGACAACCCCTATCTTTGGAAACAGTGTAGATCCAGATCAGATGGCTTCTGAAGAAGCCATCTGATCAGGATCTACACTGTTTGACATTCAGTTTATGAATTTGTAGCAATAAATTACATCAAGTAATTTGATTGGTTGATAGACAGAAATGTGTGTGGCTTAAATGAATATTCAGCAAGAGAAGGGTTAAGGAGCAAATTCTTTTCTTCCAGTGTTGACTGACCCCCAATGGGATCCTTAATTACTGTAATGATCCTAACTATTGGGACAGACAGGCCTAAGCAACAGTGTAGATGCAGACCAGACTGCTCCTTAAGGAGCAGTCTGATCTGGGTCTACACTGTTTGCCATTGCATCTGCACTGTTAGATCATGAAACAAATTTGTTAAAATTTTGGGAGAATTACAGAGTCCTCAAGGTGTCCCATTTTTTTAGAATTTTTACGGCATCCTCTGGACCTGTTTTGGGGTTACCCATATAAAATGGGTTAACCCTTGTTCTGCTGAGCCCGGATATGCCTTATCTTTGAAACAATGTAGATCCAGATCAGATGGCTTCTGAAGAAGCCATCTGATCAGGATCTTCATTGTTTCCCATCCAGTTTATGAATATGTTGCAATAATTTGCATCCAGTAATCTGATTGGTTGATAACCGGTAGTGGGTGTGGCATATATGAATATTCAGCAGGACAAGGGTTAATATGGGTCGTTCCTTTACAAAACCTTGTTAGAACTAAATTCAATCATATATGGCTAGTACAATAAAAGGACTGCCGATAACAGCCTAGGAAAATGTTATCATCGACTGAAATCGCGAATGTGACCAAATGCATGCAACAGAACAAAGACGGATGCTTTGCTTTTGAACTGAAGCCAGAAATTTGTTTCCTGAAACACTCACAAGTCTGACAATTTCAGAATAAAGCAGATTTTAAATGTCATTTAGACATGAAAAACATTATCTAAGGTTTCAAGCCAATCAGAGAATGATCAAAGCAGAAACAGAAGACTGTGATAAACAAATGACTGTAAAATATTGAGATATCAACCTTTTTAGGTTTGATTGTTTGTCAATCAACTCAAAGTTACTAAGTACAGCTCTTCAGTGCTAATGTCCGGGCAACTATCACTGATTTGCAGGAAATCCAGGTAACAGTTATTAATAGAACATTGCCACCGTTGTGATGTCAGAGTGCTGTGTTAACTCATATATGCCTGACGGCCCTTTTTTGGTACATTGGCAAACAGTGAAGACCCAGATCAGACGCAGCAAAATGTGGCATCTGATCTGAGTCCACACGTTTTACTTAAAGAGTGAACATTTTTGTAAAACTTACTACACACAAAACAAATCTGACACCCCTATACTTGGAAAAGGGACCACTCCGAATATTCCATCGTCATACATGTGTATGGGTTAAAGAAAGCTTATTGTAAAACACGGACTCGGCACACCTGCTGGGACATAGGCAAACAGTTTAGACCCAGATCAGACAATGCATTCTGCAGTGTCTGATCAGGGTCAACACTATAGGCAAACAGTTTAGACCCAGATTAGACACTGCATTCTGATCAGGGTCAACACTGTTTGCATAAGTACAGGACTTTAAGGGCTAAATGAAACGGTCCAAAGCCCCGACCACCGTTCAGGACCAGTTTTTGAGCCTGAAATCAGAGACAATCAACCCACCAGTACTGTCAGTCTTTTGATTCACAAGGGAGACAACTTCCATTAGTTCCTGTTTCCTTTCTTCTGTAGTTACTGACATCCCCTGGAAAAGGGGTCTGGCAACACTTAGACCCTCACAATCCCATATGTCAGTCAATATGTTGGACAAAAATCAGACAAACAAATAAGGCAACATTCCTGTGAAGTTTGAACCAAATTGACCAAAGGGTTTAGGAGTATAGTTCACATTTAAAGCAAATTTTGATGTTTTTCTGTTTTTAGCTCTGGCAGCCATCTTGCTCATTGGAGTGTGTGTGTGTTAATTCGGGTTTAAAGTCGCTTTCAACAATTTTTCAGTCATATCACGACGGTGTCTGGTTGCGACAGGGAGCTCAATGCTCACGTTTATAGTGCTGCCTCACTGAAGTATCATGTCCCAGACACATTACATGATACCACACGCAGCCACATTATCCTGACACTGGATCGACCAGTCCTAGCTCTACCCCGTAAATCTGAGTGCCAAACGAGGAGCAGCTAGTACCATTTTTAACGACTTTGGTATGTCGCGGCCCGGGATCGAACCCGAGACCTCCCGTTCCCCGGAGCGGACACTCTACCAACTGAGCTATCGGGGCCGGTGCTCATTGGAGTAAAACAGTTTGAACTATTTTGGTAGAGGCTCCGTCACCTAAACAACATTCAGTTACATTCGTATCAGATTTAAATCAAATTGGCCCAAGGATACAGGAGTAGCTGTCTTTTAAAGATTTTTCTATTTTTAGGTCTGGTGGCCATCATGTTCATCGGAGCGAAATGATTTTAGCTATTTTGGTAAGGCGCCACCTAGGCAATATTCCTGTGTTTTGTTTTGTTTGTTTGATTTGAGATTTAACGTAACCGTCAACACCGAAAAGGTCATTTTGAAGATCTTGCTTCCAATTTTGTGGGACTTTTACCCAACATTGAGATGAAATGACTTCTCAAGCCCTGCCGCCCAATGAAACCAATAGGGTTTATAAGCATGGACGGGCAGACTCGCACCGGTTTGTCTGGGCAGGCTTAGATCCTCTAAACGGTTTACCAGTACTCGTGTGCGGGTCGGTTTCAGCTCTGCGCGGAAGCATAATGCAGCCCATATATTTCTTCAAGCCCCGATTGGGCGGGGGCCGCAATATTCCTGTGAAGTTTGAATTAAATTGTTCACATTTAAAGCAAAGTTACTCTGTTTTAAGCTCTGGTTGTCATCTTGCTTTTCAGAGCAAAACCATTTCAGCTTTTTTTTGTAGAGGGTCACCTAAGCAACATTCCCATGAATTAATGAGATTGGTCCAAGCCTAATGGAGGAGCTTGCATTTAAGGCAAATAACATTGAAGATTTTACTATTTTTAGCTCTGGCAGCCATTTTGTTCATCAGAACAGAATCAGTTTATCTAGTTTGGTAGAGTGTCACCTAAGCAACATTTCAATGACGTTTGAAAGAAATTGGCCCAACAGTATAGGAATTGTCGCTTAAAGATTTTTATATTTTTAGCTCTGGTGGCCATCCTGTTTGTTGGACCACAATGATTTTAGCTACTTTAGTAGGGGGTCATTTGAGCAGCATTGCTGTGAAGTTGGAATCAAATTGGCCCAAGGGTTTAGGAATAGTTAGCATTTGAAGCAAATTTTTTCATGTCTTTTTTTTTTCTGTTTTTAACTCTGGCGGCCATCTTCCTCATTGAAGCAGAACCGTTTTAGTTATCTTAGTAGAGGGTCACCAAAGCAACATTCCTGTTAAGTTTGAAAGAAATTGGCCCAAGAGTATAAAAGGAGTTGTCATTTAAAGATTTTTCTATTTTTAGCTCTGATGCCAATCTTGTTCATCAGAGCAGAATGATTTTAGCTTTTTTTGTAGAGAGCCACCTAGGCAACATTTCTGTAAAGTTTGAATCAAATTGGCCCAAGGGTTAGGAGGAGTTTGCATTTGAAGCAAATTGTTGATGACACATGACGCACAATGCACGACGGATATTGACCAATCACAATACCTCACTATGAGCACTTTGTCCTCAAGTGAGCTAAATCAGAGGACCAATGGTCCTGAGCCACTCCCCTAAGTGCTGAGAGTGTCTGAAGAATTTTTACCTTATATGGGCATCGCAGGCATATTGGCTATGTGAACAAATACGAATAAATAAATTTTCATTTGTAAATTTGGTATGTAATTTGGTTACAAATGGAGCAGTGGTTTCTGTGAAAAATAAGTTTTGATTTTCATATCTGAATGACCTTGGGCTAAGGTAAGAGAATGACCTTGACCTTTAATACTCAACTTGTTTCACTCACTCAATTAGCTAACTGCACCTGCCAATTTTAAGATCACAGGCTGCAATAGTTTCCGAAAAATATGTTTTTTTACTTTTTCCCATATTTTACCTTGGTATAAAATAGGTCAAGGCCATCAAGGGGTCATCATTTTGAGGAAACTATAATGGGCCCAAATCCCCAATCATACTGTTCCAAGATTCATGAAAATCGGCCCATTGTTTGTTGAGAAGATTTCTGAAGTGTTTTGCCCTTTATTGGCATGGTGGTCATATTGTCATGTGACCAAACTCATATCAATAAATTTTCATTTTCTTGTTTCTAAAAGCTTTTATATAAAATTTGGTCACAAACTGCCCAGAGGTTCCTGTGGAAAATGTTTTAATCTTCATATCTGAAAGACCTAAGGCCAACATCAAGGAATGACCTTGACCTTGTTTTGTTTGTTTGTTTGAATTGAGGTTTAACATCCCTGTCAACATGATTTAGGTCATTTTGGAGACATTGCTTCCAGTTTTGTGGGACCTTTTACCCGACACTGAGATAAAATGACATCTCATGCCCTGCTTCCCAATGAAACCAAAAGGCTTATCTGCATTGGAAGGTCTGACTCACATCTAAGCAGTTTACCAGTACTTGTGTGGTCAGTTTCAGCACTGCATGGAAGCACCATGCAGCCCAATCTATTTCTGCAAGCCCCGATGGGCCGAGGCAGAACCTTTACCTTGAATACTCAGGTAGTTCATCCACTCATTTAGGTAACTGCATCTACCAATTTTTAGATCACAGGCTGCAATAGTTTCCGAAATATCACAATTATCACTTTCTCCCATATAAAAGTCTATGTGGCCAAATTTGACTTTTGCATAAAAAAGGTCAAGGTCATCAAGGGACATCATTTGACCAAATTTCATGCAATTGGCCCACTGGTTCTGGAGAAAATGTTTGAAGGGTTTTTACTTTATATGGACATGGCGGCCATCTTGGTCAGGTGACCACTCATTTTTATTTAATTTTCATTTGGTAGTATCCTAAAGTCATTTGTATGAAATTTGGTTACAAATGGCTTTGTGGTTTTTGAGGAAAATAAGTTTTAATTTTCATATCTGAATGACCTTGCACCAAGGTCAATTAATCACCTTGATCTTGAATACTCATGTAGTTTCATCCACACATTTACCAATTTTCAGATCACAGGCTGCAACAGTTTCTGAAAAATACACAGTTTTGACTTTTTCCCATACAAAAGTCTATGTGACCAAATTTGACCTTGGCATAAAATGGGTCAAGGTCATCCGAGGGTCATCATATGAACAAACTATGATGGCATCCGAGGGTCATCATATGAACAAACTAGAATTGTGCAGTCGATGGCACGCCATCGCATATCCCCACGCTTTTTTAAAGATACGCCACTATATAATTTCTCAATTGCAACTCCCACCCAATCTTAAGATCAAAATTCCAAAAGTGTCATGCACTCCTCAGACCAAAGACCTATCAGTTCCCAAAGTTTCATGTTTCTATCTGAAACGGCGTAGGAGGAGTTATCCGGTAATCGTTAAAAAGGGGGTTATGGGGGTGAAAATCCAAGTTTTTGACCTCTGGTGACCTCAAATCTGACCCTAGGGGTCAAATTTTGATTGTCATGTATTCTACTCATTATGCCGTATTGTCATGTATTCTACTCATTATGCCGTTCGATTTGATATGTCACATGACCAGGTTCTGAAAGCTTTGATTTTTTACCCCCGGGGCACCCCAGCCCCTGGCCTGGCCCCTAGGGGTAGGATCGAAATTCCGAAAGTGTCATGCACTCCGTAGACCAAAGACCTATCATTTCCCAAAGTTTCATGTTTCTATCTGAAACGGCGTAGGAGGAGTTATCCGGTAATCGTTAAAAAGGGGGTTATGGGGGTGAAAATCCAAGTTTTTGACCTCTGGTGACCTCAAACCTGACCCTAGGGGTCAAATTTTGATTGTTATGTATACTACTCATTATGCCGTTCGATTTGATATGTCACACAACCAGGTTCTGAAAATTTTGGTTCTTTACCCCCGGGGCACCCCACCCCCTGGCCTGGCCCCTAGGGGTAGTATCAAAATTCCGAAAGTGTCATGCACTCATCAGACAAAAGACCTATCAGTTCCTAAAGTTTCATGTTTCTATCTGAAACGGCGTAGGAGGAGTTATCCGGTAATCGTTAAAAAGGGTGTTATGGGGGTGAAAATCCAAGTTTTTGACCTCTGGTGACCTCAAACCTGTCCCTAGGGGTCAAATTTTGGTTGTTATGTATTCTACTCATTATGCCGTTAGATTTGATATGTCACACGACCAAGTTCTGAAAACTTTGATTTTTTACCCCCAGGGCACCCCACCCCCTGGCCTGGCCCCTAGGGGTAGGATCAAAATTCTGAAAGTGTCATGCACTCCTCAGACCAAAGACCTATCAGTTCCCAAAGTTTTAAGTTTCTAGCTGTAAAAGTGTGGGAGGAGTTGTCCGGTAAGACGGACGGACGGACGTACGGACGACGGAGACAATTACAATATCCCCACTTTTTCTTCGAAAAGCGTGGGGATAACTATGACTGGCCTCTGAGTCCCCAATGCTACATACCAAGTTACATGGCAATCGGTCCACTGGTTCCGGAGGAGAAGATTTCTGAAGGGTTTTTACCATATATGGCCATGGTGGCCATCTTGGTCATGTGACCGAGACGCCGCATGGAAACTTTCATTCCCCCATCCCATGGATGCTTCACATGAAATTTTGACTTCAATCGGCCCAGTGGTTTCGGAGGAGAAACTGTTTGAAAATTGTTGTCTGACAGACAGACAAAAGACAGACAGACAGACAATGAACTCTTGCCATACTATAAGCTTCGGCTCAGGTGAGCTAAAAACACAAAACAGGTCTCTGTCAAACATAGATGCTTAGAACACAGCATCTGATCAGGGCCTTCCCTGTCCGCAAGTTAAGCCATTTTTAAATATTTCTAAACTCAATTCAACCTGGTACCCTTAAATTTCTAAATGGACTCCTCCAAGAGCAAATTATGATGAGCTACTTGACTCCTCCTATTAATAAGGTGGAAAATCCCATTCAGTACAAAAAGGGCTAAGTTATATGGTTGTTACTTTTAAGAATTCTTGACTTAGTATTAACATAATTTTATGCATTTCTCTGCTATGACAAATGGGTACACTATCTCTGCTATGACATATGGGCACACTGTATTTGCTATACAATATTGGGTACATTGTCTCTGCTATGACAAATGGGTCACAATCTCTGCTATGTCACACATGGAAAACTGTCTCAGCTATGACAATTGAGTAGACTGTCTCTGCTATTAGAAAGAAGTACACTGTCTCTGCTATGACAAATGAGAACACTGTCTCTGCTGTGACAAATGGGTGTGCAGTATCTCTGCTATGACAAATCCGTCACTGTCTCTGCTATGACACATGGGAACACTGTCTCTGCTGTGACAAATGGGCACACCATCTCCGCTATGAGTAATACAAATGGATACACTATCTCCATTATGACAAATGGGTACACTATCTATGCTATGATCAATAGGTCACTGTCTCTGCTATGACACATATGAATACTGTCTCCGCTGTTAAAATTGATTCCTCATCTCCAGTACGACAAATGAGTACACTATCTCTGCTATCACAAAGAAAGAGTAAACTATCTCTGCTATGACAAAAGTGTACATTGTCACTGCTATGACAAATGGGTACACTATCTCTGCTTTGACAAATTGGTACACTGACTCTGATATGACAAATAGGTATGCTATCACTGCTATGACCAATAGGTACACTGTTTCTGCTATGACAAATGGGTACACTGTTTCTGTTATGAAAAATTAGTGCACTGTCTCTGCTATAGCAAATGGGCACCCTATCTCTGCTATGAGAAATGGGTAAACTATCTGTGGTATGACAAATGGGTAAAAAGTTAACTGTCTGTGCTATGACAAATGGGTACACAGTCTCTTCTATGACAAATGGGTACATTACCACTGTTAGGACAAATGGGTAAAAAAAAATCTAGTTTGACAAATGGGTACATAATCTCTGCCATGAAAAATGGGAACACTTTCTCTGCTATGACAGACAACTATACTGCATCTGCTTTGACAAAAATGAGAACACTCTCTGCTATGGTGTTACTTTTGTCACTATCTCTGCAATAACAAATGTATACACTTAGTGACTTCTGCTGTGAAAAACTGGTACAACAAACAGGTACAATATCTCTGCTATGACAAATGGCTACACTACTTCTTCTTTGGCAAAAGGATACAGTGTCTCTGCAATGAAAAGCACATGCAATATATCTGCACTGACAAATGGGATCACTGTGTCTGTTATGACAAATGGGTACAGTTTCTCTGCTGTGACAAATAAGTACACTGTCTTTGCTACGAAAAATTGGCACACTGTCTCCGCTTTGACAAATGGGCACACTGTCTCTGCTATGACAAATGACTACACCAACTCTACTATATCAAATGGGTACACTCTCTCTGCTATGACAAATGGGTAAACTGTCTCTGCTATGACAAATGGGTACACTGTCTCTGCTATGACAAATGGGTACACTGTCTCTGCTTTGACAATTGTGTACACCGTATCTGCTATGACAAATGGGTACAGTGTCTCTGCTATGACAAATTGGTACACCGTCTCTGCTTTGACAAATGGGTACACTGTCTCTGCTTTGAAAAATGGGTACACTGTCTGTGCTATGACAAATGGGTACAGTGTCTGTGCTATGACAAATGGGTACACTGTCTCTACTATATCAAATGGGTACACTCTCTCTGCAATGACAGTTGGGTACACACTCTCTGCTATGACAAATGGGTACACTCTCTCAGCTATGACAAATGGGTACTCCCTCTCAGCAATGACAAATGGGTACACTGTCTCTGCTATGACAAACGACTACACCAACTCTACTATATCAACTGGGTACACTGTCTCTGGTTTGACAAATGGGAACAGTGTCTCTGCTTTGACAAATGGGTACACTCACTCTGCTTCTACAAATGGATACACTGTCTCTGCTATGACAAATGGGTACAGTGTCTCTGCTATGACAAATGGGTAAACTCACTCTGCTTTGACTAATGGGTACACTGTCTCTGCTATGACAAACGACTACACCAACTCTACTATATCAAATGGGTACACTCTCTCTGCTATGATAAATTGGAACACTGTCTCTGCTATGACACTCTGCTATAGTGTCTCTGCTATGACAAATGGGTACACTCACTCTGCTTTGACAAATGGGTACCCTGTCTCTGCTTTGACAAATGGGTACAGTGTCTCTGTTATGACAAATTGGCACACTCACTCTGCTTTGACAAATGGGTACACTCACTCTGCTATGACAAATGGGTACACTCTCTCTGCTATGACAAATGGGTACACTCTCTCTGCTTTGAAAATGGGTACACTGTCTCTGCTATGGCAAATGGGTACAGTGTCTCTGCTATGACAAATGGGTACACTCACTCTGCTTTGACAAATGGGTACACTCACTCTGCTATGACAAATGGGTACACTGTCTCTGCTTTGATAAACGACTACACCATCTCTGCTATATCAAATGGGTACACTCTCTCTGCTATGACAAATGGGTGCACTGTCTCTGCTATGACAAATTGGTACAGTGTCTCTACTATGACAAATGGGTACACTCACTCTGCTTTGACAAATGGGTACACTGTCTCTGCTATGACAAACGACTACACCAACTGTACTATATCAAATGGGTACACTCTCTCTGCTATGACAAATGGGTACACTGTCTCTGCTATTACAAATGGGTACACTCTCTCTGCTATGACAAATGGGTACACTCTCTCTGCTATGACAAACAACTACACCATCTATGCTATGACATACGAGTACACTATTTTTGCTATGATTCACTATTCAGTTCCTGTGATGCCAGTCGGTTCACGGTGAAACACTAGCCCCCGCCCATAGGGGCTTGAAGAAATAGATGGGCTGCATGATGCTTCCACGCAGAGCTGAAACCGACCCCCACAAGAGTACTGATAAACCGCTTAGAGGATCTAAGCCTGCCCAGGCAAAGCGGTGCGAGTCGGCCCGTACATGTTAATAAACCCTATTGGTTCATTGGGTGGCAGGGCTTGAGAAGTCATTTCATCTCAAGGTCAGGTAAAAGTCCCACAAAATTGGAAGCAACGTCTCCAAAATGACCTTGAGTGTTGACCGGGACTTAAAACCTCAAATCAAACAAACAAATCACAGTAAAACACTTTTCCGATCAAGAAAATATGGCTATTTAATTTTACCACCAAAAGTGAAAATTTTCTGATAAAAATATTGATATTGCTTGAAGCATAGATTGTGGCTACTCGTTAGAACCACCTCGGTGAAGCAGTTATAACAGTACCAATAATGCATGTTTTTGAGCAGAATTAAGCAAAAAATGTACACTCATCAACCCCATTTTTATTATTTAAAGTGGGGTTTAAGGGTGTCAAATTTATATAGGCGTGTTTGCATGAGGCTGAGGCAGGGTTCAAAACCCACCCTTTAAATTTATTAATGATTTTAATAAAGCCAATCCCAGTCCCTGGTTAAGATTTATACCCAAATATAAGATGTATTTCATTTATGTTCAGACAGACCCCTGGGGTGACAGACAGTGATCATCACCAAACTTCCTGTCTGAATCTGTCTACCTGACTCTAGTAATTTGTAACATACTTTCTGCTGTTTTTCACAGGTTTAAGTCT